>JAMKQA010005730.1:0-11398 GCA_024699735.1 Posidonia australis
CCCCCCCCCCCCCCCCCCGCGCGCCCCCCCCCCCCACAGTTTGTGAGGTTTGGGAACTTTTCTCTACTTGTAATCAAAACATCACAACCATTTGATGAAATCCAATGGCTCATATAGCCTCTATTTATGTGCCAGTAGCAAACAAAATTGTAGGCACCTACATACACACTTTTTTGTTATAGTTAATTATAGTGATGTAACTAGTTTGGCCTTTTATTTCTTAGATTGAAAAGAAATAAGATTGAACAAGTTGATTATTATAATTAAGTGGATAGTGTATTCCAAACCCTAAGTTTAATGAAGAGTTTTCATAATTCAATTCTTTGATTTAGTTTAGTTTAATTCCATCATACAAGTTGTCACTTTATTGTTTCATCATAATTTGATGGTCTACAATATTCTAATACAATTTTCTCTATGGGATGGACTCATATTTGCTAAGTGTGCTACATGATATGTCATGGACTTATAGTATAATTAAAGTTTTCACATCATTGCTACCAAGAAGAATAAATAGTATGAGTAGACAAATAGGTGTTTCCTTCATTCTCATATTTAATTATGAATATATTTAATATGAAGGAAATAGACATTGCTATGTGTATGTAAAAGTTTCTTAAGAAGATAAATTAGGGAAAAGATCATCTAAGGATTGTCCTCATTCAAGCATTTTAAGGACAATTAAAAAAATGTGCTACAAGTTTCAATATAAAAATGCAATCTATGGATCTTAATTGACATCATATGAATCAAGTACACACCAAAATCCACTTTATTTAGAAACTCCTAACATACATATCTATTGATATACAAATTCAATAGTTTTAAACCAAGAATCACTAGATTTCTAAGTTAAAAGTTTCAAAACCAAAATGTAATCCATGGATCTTAATCTACATCATATAGATCAGGTACACACCAAAATCTTTGTCATTTATAAACTAATGACATAAAGACCTATTAATAAGTAAATTCGTTGGTTCCTTATGAGCTATAATAAGTACATACTAAATTCACTATTTAGGAATTTCAAAATTACTTAATTTTTGATATACAAACATTTTAAATAGTTTTATCATATATAGTAGTTAAGATTTTTAATCTAATGGTTAGATACTGAGATATAAAAAATTGTCCTTTAAAACTTAAAATAAGGACTATCCTCATTTTAAGCTAATCTGGATTGTAGACACCTTAATTTTGAGACTACTTGTCGACAGATCCCTTTGGAAGAATTTGCCCTGGACGTGATGGATCTAACCCCTTTCTCGAGCCCATCCACCACTTATGAAACTTATTCAACACATAAACTAATCCTTAAACACAAGTCCAAAGCCCATTGGTGGTCCATGCAATCAAATACAGGCCTTGTAGTATATTAGGCACAACTTATAGGTGCAACTTACTGGCACAACAATGTGACGCAACTACTGGCAAATGTTGGTTTTCTTGCTTCTCATAGGCCACCAACTAACTAGGCATGTACTTTGATATGAGTGGATCATCAAGCCCTCATCCAAGATTTAAATTCCCATCCAACCCCTTTAATTAAATTGCACCCACTCATCAAAAGCCGTTACACCTTGCATGCCACTCACATATATACTATCTTCACTAATGGTGAGGGTTGAGACTTTTGGGGGTTTTCTGAGACTCTTGGGTGCTCTGGTTTTAAGGTCCTAGCACTACAGCTCATAGGGGAGGACGACACCACTTTGCACTAAGATTCCATAGCACATCTCCCAACCTTGAGAGAAGAGAAAGAGCTTTCCTTCCCTCCATCTAGCACTGCCTATGAGTGAATCAAAAAGAGCAACCCTCATAGTCAAGCATCCCCTTGGTTCCCAGCCTCGCCTACATGTCTAGAGTCGCTTGGAAGAGAGCCATTGCAAGTCCTCATCATCGGGAGGAAAATGTCGGCCTACAAAATAGGTATACAAACCACCCCTTGTGACACAACTGATCTTTCCGTTGATCTGCATGGCTTAATTCTCGTCTGTTGGGTTGATCCCGATTGGTTTTACATCGTTTTCCATTCACTGCTGCATGAACTAGTAATGGGTTCTCATTCCTTGAGTGAGGTTGATGATTGATGAGCTCAAGAGGGGGCCCGTCTCTACACATGCACTCATTCCCCGAATCTTCCCTGATGCTCCAGTGAGTTCACGGCCCAAGAACCGCCTCATTCCGGCAAACTGTCAACATGATAGTGTATGAACTTAGTGTCACAGAGGGATGATTTGTCAGCCATGTATCATATGCCACCTCATCTGCATTGCATAGCATAGCCCCACCTACTCCTCTCCCTTCCTCTTCCATCTTCCAACGCCTCAGAGGAGATTCCAGAAGCTCGCAGTTCGTTACATGGCTGTGAGAGTTGAGGATCGCGGTGGTGCATTGTGGAGGTTGAGATAAAGAGGCTGAGCACCTTGGATTCGCTTTCAACCCATGGGAGTGCTCTCCTGCATTTAGGCATACCCTCTTAATGCTTGTTTACATGATTAGAATGCTTAAACTCTGCCTTCATTTCGATGAAGCTCGTTGTTTGTTACAGAGTGCCTAGGCACAAATACTAGGTGCAATTTGTGAGTGCAATTAGTTGGCACAAATACCCAACACACTTTGCCCTAATCCAGAGCACAGACAGCAGTGCTGAGAGCTGTCCTGCATGATTGCCTTGCTTGGTATTGACTTCTTGCATTCTGATCTGTTTTGCAGCATGTTTTCTACACACATTTGCGTAGCATCTTGTATCTAGAATTTGGGCATACTTTAAGGATCATGCATACATTTGCAACGCATTCAAGCATATTGCCCATTGGCATACATCAGTTTGCATTTTCATGCTTACATAGTGTAGACACTTTGATTTTGCAATCACTTGACAGCAGACTCCTCTAGAAAGATGTTCTCGTTGCGACTATCAAACTTGAATCCTAACTCCACCTAAATCCTAACTCCACCAAAATCCTAAATCCACAAGTCCACTTAAGCCCACACATATCCAGTCAAGCCCACATAAATCCATTCTGACCTAATTTAAGCAAAACCCATAATTTAAAATCAAAACAAAACAAAACTCAATTAAATCATCAAAAACCTAAATTAATTAAGTAAAAACTTTTAATCCAAACCTAAACCACATAAACTCCACTAAAATATTGAAAATCCCAATAAAATCCACTTAAGCCACTTAAAATCCAAATTTAATTAAGTGAAAAATTTAATTAAAATCAAAATCAAATATAATCCATTTAAATCATTTAAAATCCAAATTAATCTAGTGAAAACCCTAATTAAAACCCTAATCAAGTAAAACTTAATAAAATCCATTAAAAAAAATAAATTTAATTAAAAAGAAACCCTAATCCAAACAAAATTAAGCAAAAATCAATGAAGTCAAAATCTAAGTCAAAACCCTAATAAAAAACCAATTAAACCAAAATTTAAACTAAATCCCTAATTAAGCCAAGTAAAAAAAACTAATTAAATCTAAATTAAAACTCAAACACAAAACTTTAATCCATTTAAATTCAGAAAAATCCTAAAATGATTAAAATCACAAAAACCCTAAAATAATTAAAATCCTAAAAACCCTAATTTAAAACCAATTAATTAAACCTTAAATCACAAAATCAAAAGTTTAATTAAAATCACAAAACAAAACCTAAAACATAAAACCTTAAAATCCCTTAAAACCTAAAAAACAAAAAACCTAAAAACCTTGAAAACCAAAATTCCAATAGCCTAGCCCAATACCAGCCCACAGGACCCGTTCATCCATCAATCAAAGACTTTAAAAGAGGCAAAAAATAATTCTGGCCAACCCTTGTCTACCGACGACCCCCGAGTTTCCCAGTGAAATCTCTGGCGAGGTCCCTCCATTTCTAGCGCATATCCCTCATCTCCCGCGATCTCTGGCCACTTCCTCCTCCAACATGCACTTGATCCAACGATGCTGGCCCCTAAGGAAGAGGATTGACGGCTGGAGAAAGCTTCACCGGAGCTTAAAAGACTGGCCGCCGATAGACCAGGGATCCCTCTCTTCTTCCAGTGTTCCAATCCACAGAGAGGACCTCTTTCAAACCAGAGTCAACCTAGTGACTCCCCTTTACATCCAGAGCCTCTCCCCAAGCCTTTTGTAGCAGAGAGACTCCCCTGAACCATTGCCAGAGCTGCAACTAGAGGACCACCATTGAGCCTTGTGGGGGGACAGCTCGATCATCCCCAGGTATTTTCCTCCCTTTTAGCTTTGATTCAGGTTCCTTTAGGCTTGTAGGATCCCTTTAGTCCTCTAGATAGGTCCCGTTGGAGCCATCACCCCTCTCTCCACCGTCGCCTCCGCCTTCGGTGGTAGGTGAACCCACCATCGACGAGCTTGTAGGCCTCCTGGCCCAAGGGAGGCCCCATGGGCCTCTCCTCCTTCTTCCTCCTCCTCCTCCCTGAGTTCCCATCACTTAGGAGAGGGCCCTTAGGCCTCCCACACCTGGAAACACCTCTATTGCTCTGTCAATCGCTGATCGTCGCCGTGGAAGCTACTGGAAGCCTTCGAACAGCCCTACCGCTCACAACCTCCTCCAGAAGACGCTCCTCCTTTCTAGGAACCTCCTTAGCTTGCCACGCCTCCTCTGTAACCACCAAAGCAAAGCCCTCACCGCTGCAACTTCCTATCGTCGGCACAGGAGACGGGGGGAACACACCAGACCTCCCCGATCCTTGCCGATGCCTCCAGGAGTCTCCTTAGGCCTCCGGGAAGCTCCCCCGATCCTCGTCGCACCGCTCCAGCCATTGCGTTGCAGCTAGCTCCCTCACCGTTGTCTTCCTCAGTGCTTGTCAACACCTTGTCGGAGCCAAAGGTGGGGAGGGCATCTCTGGCCTCCCTAGTCCTGCCCACCGTGCCGAAGAGCTCCACCGTCGCCCACCTTCCTCCGCCGCTATGCCACAACCGAAGACTTGCCAGAGTCCTCGTTGGCGTCGCCCTTAAGCTTTCCTAACCGTCGCTCGCCTTCCTCCGCTACTATGCCATCGCTGAAGACCCGCCAAAGTCCTCGCCAGAGATCGGGCATCGGTTAACTTTAAAGAGGATTTTTTTATCTTAGGCCCAGTTAGTTTTAGGTTTTTATTTTTAGGTCCCCCTTTCATTACTTTTAGGTCCTGTTTTTTATGTTTAAGCCCTTGACGTTTTAAACAACTTTTATTTCTTTATTTTGTTTCTGAAAGAATTGCATTAGCTCCCTACATATTTTAATTTTTTATCATTATTACATTCATACATGTTTTCTCACATTTAAGTCCTTGGGATCATATTTTCTTAGCAATTAGGTCCTGAACATTTGCATCATGCCCCAATACTTTTTTTTAAATGAGCTGTCTCTGTAAAATTTGCATTCTGGACCCTAAAAGGCTTCATAATCACACTGATCATTATAAAAGTTGAATTTTTATCACATTTAAGCCTTGAAATTTTGCATGTAGGCCCTTAGATTCACAACATACAGTTATTGAATATCGGAAATTTGCATCTAGACCCTTAGTTTAACTTCAAATTCATCATTTAGGGTTTCAATTGTCTTTACACCCCTTTTTGACATCTTTCACTTCTTTTATTTATAATTTGCACTTAAATATAGTTTTCACTCAAAAATCATGTTTGCATTGTAAATTGATCCTTAATTCCACATTTTAGTTACATTTGCACTTTATGTGTGAATTTTGCACATTAGACCCAGAATTCTCAGGAAACTATCAAGGTGAAATTTTCACATATCTCAGTGCCACATTTTCATTTAATCCATCATCTGCACACTAGGATAGAAGCCATCTAATATATTTTAATCCAAGTTTCCTTTTTTTTCGTGAATTTTACACTTTGGTCCCTGTACTTATCTTTTACCATGTTTACATCATGTTCTTGTTTTTGAAACCTTGTTCCTTTCATGGTTTCTTGTAAATAATATTTTCCCAACATTTTGCATACATTTGACCATGCATCATTCACATACACCATTTATCACATCAAGCCATTGAAATGGCCAAATTGCCCCTATGCCACCAATTCATGCACATGCATGTTAGTTCTTGCATTAAGTCACGCATAATCTTTGTCTAAGTCATCCCTCAACATTGTTTACACATTTAGGCCTATTTTCATGCATTTTACATAGTTTTCGCTGTATTTGCACATAATTCCATCTCTTTTGAGTAAGCTTGCATCCTATGTATTTCTTTCATGGATTTTTCCTTATTTCGTTTTCGAATTCCTTTGCTTGACATTTGATTTGATTCCCTTTATCCTACATTTAGGATTTTTTCGATTTGATTTGGATTTCATTGCCCAAGGGCATACACTAATTGACCAAAAGGCCCACATTGGCCCACTTGCGTATTATTTTCCCTTTTTGATTTTTTTGACATTTTCCATGATTCCGATGACATGGGTTGACCCCAATTTTATCCTTTTGATATGATGTGATTTTCTAGGACATTCTTTCCAAAAACACTATCATTTTATATGATTTTCTTCACATGAAATCATTCGATCGTTTCACATGGACTTCTTTGCAATTTTTTCATCTTGATTTCTGCGATGTTTTCTATGATTCTGATGATTTGAGTTGGTTGCATTTTTGATTCTCTTGAGGTCAGTATGATTTCTTGAGCCATTCTTGCCAAAAATCTTGTCATTTCATGTGATTTTCTTTGTCATGTCGTATTTCGTGATTTCATCATTTCGTGTGGATTTCTTCTCAAATTTTGCATATCATTTTGCACATCCATCTAGTCTTATCTAGGCATTCATATTAGCATGGTTAGAGCACAATCTAGGCCTAGCAAGTATTCATTCAGCCTTTAGTAAGCGAATTGGACTAGAAAGAATGAGTTTCTCAGGCGTATGGGAGTGCCTAACACCTTCTCCATGCATAATAGGAATCCTTACCCATCCTCTGGTTTGTAGACATCTGGCCTTCTCATTTGCATCACATGTATTCATCTTTTTGTGGTTTATTTGTAGTTTTCCTTGTCTTTCCCTTAAAAGACTAGGTGGCGACTCCTTGTTTTTCATTTTTATCCTATCTTGCGCCTTTGCCATCCTAGCATGGCTGTGGCCTCCTCCCTTTAGCGCGACTCTAGGTTGGATCCTCGGGCTGGCATGGTCACACATAGCCATTCATGCGAGCAACAAATCCATGGAAGACTGATTTGTCAGGTGTGTGGGGTGTCTAACACCTTCCCTATACGTAACAGGAGTCCTTACCCTACCTTTGGCATGCTATGACTTGTGTCACGTCCATTCGATACAGAGCATCATCTTGCATCTTGCTTTACTTTGTTTTACATGCGTATTATTTCTTTTGCATCTAGTTTTCCTTGTCTTCCCATTTAATAGACTAGGTGGCGGCTCCTTTGTTTTCTTATCTTTTTGTTTAGCTTTCATCTTGGTTTTCGTTGTGACCTTATGGGTTTATGCATTCGGCCTTTCGCACCTTGCACGAGTTGTCATTGACATGGTCACAGGAACTAGTGACTCCACTGGGGAGACTAGACTTTGGCTTTCATTTTGGTTTTCCTCACTCGCTTTGCCTTTTTTTGCTCGGTTGCTTGCTTTCCTTGCTTTACCTTGCTTGCCCTTTTTAGCATTATTTATGCCTTTTTTTTGCTTAATGCATGCCTTTTGCTTGGCTGGTATTTTCCTTTACACATTTGCTATGTCACCACATTCATGCATGCCTTTTGATGTGTTGGATGTTTTCCAATTTTCATCATTATGTCAACATGATACTTGCACATGCCATGATCATGCCTTTTGCATGTTATATGCTTGCATGTATGCCATAATTTGATGTTTCTTTCCTTTTTTGTACTTGCCATCGTAGGGAAAGTAGAGACATGTTTGCTTTCCCCAACTAGCTTAACCTAAAATTCACAAAGTAAAAGAAAGAAACATAGGCATAACTAGAGACAAAGCACACTTCTCCCCTCTGGCTTAACGAAAATACAAGTAAAAAACATCAAGCATATTTACATGAATGATCATATAAGGCATGCATATTCTCCTTTCTTGACTCCACCTACAGTCTGAGAAAGGCAATCTTGTTTTGTTGTTTTATGACTTTGGCATGGGACTAGTTATTGGTCTGTTTCTTGTCATTTAGGGTCGCATTGGTGTTAGTAGAGGGTGTAACCCACTACTTTGGTAGGAGTCAAGGTCACCAATACACCACCCGTTCACTGCTTGTGCTCTGACTAGGATTTAGAGCAGGGATCTACTTTCTACCTTGAGTCAGAGACCTGTGTACTCATGAGAGAGTCTAGAGTAGACAACCTCTTTAGGACACACTTAGATGGTGAGTTAGTGCATGTTTGAAGCATTTACGTGCATGTGTGCCGTTCATGCCACCTTAACAATAGTTGCATTGTGTTTTTTCTTTTTTCCTTCAG
The DNA here is from genome assembly GCA_024699735.1 of Posidonia australis. Lineage (NCBI taxonomy): Eukaryota > Viridiplantae > Streptophyta > Magnoliopsida > Alismatales > Posidoniaceae > Posidonia > Posidonia australis. The sequence continues at coordinate 8,440 of JAMKQA010005730.1, forward strand.
GTTTTGATACTTGTTTCTTGCATTCTATTTACAGCATAGGTCAGCATGCGAGTTTCATAGCTAGAGCTCGAGTGTTCCTTTTCTCTGACACCTTATTGCGACCCTATCTTTGACTATCTCGTCCTGAGTTATTCGTTACTTTTGACGATAGCTCGTTGTAGGCTTCGCCTTCTAGTTTACTATTGTAGCCCTATTTGCACTGGCTTATGGTTAGCAATGGCCCAACACATCAGCAAGTCTCACTTTACTATTGCTCAAGAGGAGATCCTAGTTTCAACTCCTCCTTTCACTTTGACCTCTATTGGTCCCTCCTCTCCTCATACGTACCAGTTTTAGATCCCTAGGATCTCTTTGCCTTTTGCTGTAGGCCCCACTATTAATCTTTTTGATATCGATATGGTTTTCCTGAGCATTCTTTCCCAAAACACCATCATTTTATGTAATTTTCTCCACATGTCCCCTTTTGCTTGTTCTATGTGGACTTCTATGCAATTTTTTCCATCTCGATTTCCATGATGTTTTACACGATTCTAATGATTTGGGTCTGTTGCATTTTTGATGCTCTCGATATCAATGTGGTTTTACCAGAGCGTTCTTTCAAAAAACGTCGTCATTTTATGTGAATTTCTTCACATGTCTCGGTTTACCTATTTTGCATGGACTTCTTCGCAGTTTTTCTGTCTTGATTTCCATGATGTTTTCTATGACTTCGATGACCTGAGTTGGTTGCATTTTTGACCTTCTTGAGGCCTATTTGATTTTTTGAGTCATTCTCACCAAAAACCTCGTCATTTCAAGTGATTTTCTTTATCGTGTCGTTTTTCATAATTGCGACATTTCATGTGGATTACTTCGCAATTTTTGCATATCATCTTGTACATCCATCTAGTCTCGACTTGACATTCACATTAGCATGAATAGAGCACAATTTAGGTAGAGCAAACATTCATTCAGCCTCTAGCAAGCGAATTAGACTAGAAAGACTGAGTTTCTTGGGCGTACGGGGGAGCCTAACACTTTCCCCGTGCATAACAGGAATCCTCAAGAGAATCAAAAATGCGATTGACCCAAATTATCAAAATCATGGAAAACATCATGGAAATCAAAATGGAGAAATTGCAAAGAAGTTCGTGCGATATAGGCAAATGGTGACTTATGAAGAAAATCACTTGAAATGATGATGTTTTTGGAAAAATGGTTTGGAAAACCATACTGATAGCAAAAAGATCAAAAGTGGGATTAACCTGAATCATTGGAATTAGGGAAAATGTTGTAAAAATCAAAAGGGGAAAATAATCCACAATTGGGCCAATGTAGGCCTTTCGATCAGTTGGTGTATGCCCTCAAGCAATGAAATCCAAATCAAATCAAAAAATTGGAAAATATGGAATAAAGGGAATCAAATCAAATATCAAGTGAAGGAATTCGAAAACGATTGGAGAAAAATCCACGGATAAACACATAGGATGTAGGCTTGCTTAGAATAGATGAAATGATATGCAAGTGTAATGAAAACTATGCAAAAATGTGTGAAAGTGTACCTTAATATATAAAAGATGCTGGGGAATGATTAAGACATGACTCATTGCAAAAACTAACATGCATGTGCATGAATTGGTGGCATAGGGGCAATTTTGTCATTTCAATGGCCAAATGTGATAATTATATGCATGTACATGATGCATGGTCTAAGATATGCAAAAGGTATGCAAAATGTTGTTTACTAGAAAACATGAAAGGAACAAGGTCTTAAATACAAGAAAAGGATTTAAACATGTTAAAGAGCAAGATGAGGGACTAAAATGTAAAATTCATGAAAAAAGGGGAAATCCTGATTAAAGTATGTTCAGTGACTTTTATTTTAGTGTGTAGGTGATGGATTAAATGATAAATGTGGCATTGTGGTGTGGGTTGTGTGAAAATTGCATCTTGGTAATTTCTTGAGAATTCAGGGTCTTAATTTCCTGAGAATTCAAGGTCTAATGTGTAAAATTCACACATAAAGTGCAAATGTGACCAAAACATGAAAGCAAAGATCATTTTACAATGCAAACATGATTTTTAAGTGAAAACTATATTTAAGCGCAAAATTATAAATAAGAGAAATGGAAAAATGTCAAAAATGTGTGTGAAAACAATTAAAACCCTAATTAATGAATTTAAAGTTAAACTAAGGACCTAGATGCAAATTGCCTGCATAGTAACTGTATTTCATGAACTCAATGGCTTTTATGCAAAGTTTCAGGGTTTAAATGTGATGAAAATTAAGTTTTTAAGATGTTCAGTGTGATTATGTAGACACCCCGATTTTGAGGTTGTTCATTGATAAGGCCTCATTTGTTGCTTTGGATATGGTTGACCTTTGGACCAATCCCTAAGCCCGCAGCCTAGTTAGGAAACTAGACCGATAGGGGAGAGCATCAACCTAGCACACCTAGCTAGCACACCAACCCAGCACACCTAGCTAGCACATCAACCCAACACACCAACCTAACGCACATCCCTAGCACACATAGGTGGCACACATTGCTAGTGCACCTTCTGGCGCACAGGGCTGCGACTGCTGGCTTTCCGCCTTCCTTGGCTGTTACCTCTAGCAGCGAATGTGCCATGAAATATTCCAGGCTCTTCATCGACGAGGCCCTCCATATACCCGTAACTCACCCCTGAGAGCTCCCTATAAAAGGACCCCCATAGGCATCGTTTTCAGAGGTCAACAGAACCACATCAGAGAGACAGAAATCCAGGGAGCTGAGAATTCTGAGTAGCATCCTTGCACCCAGCCGTTTTCCACTCCAAAACCCAGCCTTTGCACGAATTGTTCCATCAACCCAGCAGCGTATTTTCACCCCCTGGAGCGTCCCCTTGCGTCCTGAAGCCTTCCAAAGCAACGAGGTTTTCTTATCCGTGATATTGCAAGAGGGAACACATCGAGAGGTAGGCTTTCTACCTCCTCTCT
>JAMKQA010005731.1:0-11795 GCA_024699735.1 Posidonia australis
TTTTTTAGTGGATTTTAATGGGGTAGTGTTTTACTAGGTCAGGTGGGCTAGTGTGGATCTGATTGGGACCTATGTGGATTAGGATTTTGGTGGTCGCGACCAGAGCATCAACCAGAGGAGCCTGCTGCCAAATGAGCTCAAAATTGGGGTGTCTACACCTAGTCTAAACCCTAAACCTAACCCAAAACCCTAATCCAAAACCCTAACAACTTATAACAGCCCTAACCACTTCCCACTCCACCATAACAACCTCTAACAACCTATAACAATCATTAACAACCCCAACCACTTCCCACTCTACCGTAACAACCCTAACTACTTCCCACTCCCCATAACAACCTCTAACTACCTATAACAACTACCTAGCTATTGCAAGCCTATAAATACCCCCCCATTTGCAAGAGAAAAAAAGGAGGGGAAAAAGGAGAGAGGAAAAATTAGAAAAATTTGAGAGGAGAGTAACCAAGGAAAATTGTTCCAACCAGAGCAACCAGAGGAAGCTTAGAGAGGAGAAAAATCAGAGTTCGGGCCAGCTCTGGCTACCTCTCCGGCGAGCTCCAGCGGGTTCCGGTGACCTCCACTGCCAGCTCAGGTAAGCCTCAATCCCAGCTCAATTGCTTTCATTTTCAGTTCCTTAGGACCTCTTCAATCTTCTCGAGTTGATTCTAGTAAGGCCAGGTAGCTTCCTTGGTCGGAATCAGAGGTTTCTTGGGTCGCTAAACACGATTCTTTGGTAGGGGAGGTGGGGGCACGAATCCAGTGAGTGATTCGTGCCCTAGTGTGTGTAATTGAGTTGACCTTGGTCCCTTCTTCCTCTTCCTCACCATGGAAGCCTCTCCCTCACTCTAGACGTCGCTGGAGAAGAACCGCCGGATGTAGCTTCGCCGTTGCCAGAGAGGACGACCCCTGGAAGGGGTCGACTGAGCGCCTCCTGCTTCGCACGACCTCTCCGACCCTCAGCATGCCTTCCCCAGCTCTCCCCCTCACACCAGAGCCCATAGGACACAGCATCGAAGCCCGATCGCGTCTAGCAGCCACTGTCGTCGGAATCGTCATAGGGCATGATCGGGAGGGGAGCTCATGCAGCGTTTCTTGCCTCTGGATGGTGGGAAATGCTCTTGTTTGGGCCCTCAGCCTTCCTGGAGCCTTGGTCCGCCGTTCTAGCTCCTCCAGTGGCCTCTTCTTCTATGTCACTATCGCCGGAGTCGCAACGACGGCGAGTGAGGTGGGGAGGAGACTGGGATCACTCAACGCCTGATCTGAGCCATTCGATCTTCCTCTCATTCTTCCCTCTTGCTCATAGTGTACTTGGATGCTAGATTAGGCGTCGGGGAAGCCGTGAATGGCATCCTAGATGGCTGTCGACGGCGAGGTTCCGTCGTCGGCAACCATTGTTCTTTTTGTTAAAATTAAAACTTCTTTTTGAACAAACTCTGTTTCTTTTATTTTGCTTTTAAGTCCCTACATTAGTTTTTAACCATTTTAATAATGTTTTGTTTTGTAAAATTCCAGGGTGACCCTTGTAAATTTTTTGTTAATATTTTCCAGGCTTTAATTATTGACATAAAACCCTCTGATTTAGTTTTCATTTATTTTGAGTCCATAATTTGCACAAACAACCTTGAACTTCATTAAAATTGTTCTAAATGCATGATTTTCTGGCACAATTGCAAACTAAACCCTGGAGATTCAAATTTTTACTCAAATGTACTCAGAATTGCATTTTAAACCATGAACTTCACTGAATTTACATTGAATGCATTGTTTTTATGACATATTTGCAAATCAGTCCCTAGAAGTTCATTTTTTCAACCATGAGTCCATTATTTTGCATATTTAACCCTAAATTTATTCAAAATTACACTAAGCACATATTTTGCTGGCAAAATTGCAGATTGGACCCTAGGAATACTAATTTTACCAAAAAATGCACAATTTTACACATTTAATCCCTAACTTTAAAATTGCATAAAATGTGTTTTCTTTAACATTTTAGTTGATTTAAATCTGGAAACTTCAGTCTTTACTCAGGACATGTAATTTTTGCACAGAGGCTCTTGGAAATTTACATATTTCACACATGCTTTCATTTTGTACATTTTATTACCCTTTTTCATGCATGTATCCTCATGCCTTCTTTCTTGCATCATGCACGCATTTCCAACTTATTTCAAACTTGGTTTTCACATTATTTCCTGGATTTCTTACGATTTTCATGATTTTGATTTGACTTGAATTTTCATCGCCCAATGGCGTACATTAACAGGCTTGATAATGTCGACATTGACATGAATGAGGAGTATTTTCTCCCATTTGATTTTCTTGGATTTCTTCAAGTTTTTGCTGATTTGTGTGTCGCTTTCCGAGTATTCTCAATTTTCACGATTTTTCTCATCACCCAAGCATGTACATTGTCCCTCAGATTATTTTCATTGTTATTTCTTTGTATTCATTTCTTCTCTTTGATTTAGAATATTTTCGCATGCATCTTAGGCATGTGCATTCGAGATAGACAAGCATACACACACTAGATCATTAGCAAGCGTGAAACCTAGGAAGACCGATTTCTTCGGGCGCATGGGGGTGCCTAACACCTTCCCCATGCGTAACAAGAATCCTTATCCTTTCTTTAGCCTGCATTTATTTGTGCACTACATCCATTAAGCACGGAGCATACATGTGTTTTCTTCACTTTGATTTCTTTAGGTTTTCCTTTGTGTTTGGTTTTCTTCGTCTTTCCATTAAAAGACTAGGTGACGACTCCTTTTCCTTATCCTTTTCTTATCTTTCCTTGGTGTTTCCGAGTCAAGTCTCCTTCTTTGGATTCATCATCTTTGCTGTGACCTTATTGAGGCTCCTCATGTGTTTCCACGCACTTTGGAGTCGTGCAGGGTTCCACCAGCATGGTTACACCAGCCCACGAGGCCCAAGCCTAAAAGCACAAAACTACACAAATAGGCTTCGGAACAGTAACATCCGTCCATGACTAAATTCATTAAAAATGTAAAGAGCTTCAAAAATGAATTTTATGGGTGTTACATCCTACCCACCATAAAAGAAGATTTCGCCCTTGAAATCACTAGGTGAAAAGATATGGGTACTGGGCTAGGATGGCTTCCTCACATTCCCACGTGGCCTCCTCGGCTCCATGATACCGCTACCACTCCAAGACCAACGGAATCATCTTATTCTGCAACACTTGCTCCTTGCAGTCAACAATCTAGATGACATCCTCCACAAAGGACAGATCTTCCTGCTTCCCTTCTGGCTGGACTGGGATCACATGAGATGCATCAGTTAGGCACTTCCTCAGCATGGAGACATGGAACACGTCATGCACGGATGACATCTCTGGTGGTAGATCCAACCGATAAGCAACTTCATTGATCCTCTAGGTAATTTGGTATGGGCCAATATAGCGAGGACTCAACTTGCTACGCTTCCCGAACCTCATGACACCCTTGGTCGGCGACACCTTCAGGTACACATAGTCTCCCACTAGAAATTCCAATGGCTCCGCCTCCTGTCGGCATAGCTCTTCTATCGACTCTGTGCAGCTAACAACTTGCTATGGATAAAATCCATCTTATTCGCATATAGCTGCACAAGCTCAGGACCAATCAACTGATGCTCGCCCACCTCGCTCCAGCAAACCGGCGATCTGCATGGCCTACCATACAAAGTTTCGTACGCCGCCATCCCGAAGCTCGAGTGATAATTATTATTGTAGGCGAACTCAATCAGTGGTAGATGGTCCTCCCAACTCTCTTGAAAGTTTAAGGCACAAGCTCTAAGCATATCCTCCAGTGTTTGGATAGTCCTCTCTGTCTGACCATCCGACTGAGGATGAAATGCTGTACTATAGTTGAGTACGGTGCCAAAGGCCTCCTACAAAGTTCTCCAGAACCTTTAGGTGAGCCTCGTGTCTCTGTCCGACACGATGGACACCAGAACACCATGCAGCCTCACCACCTCGGACACATACAACTCCACCAGGCGGTGCATCAGAAGCTTCACTTGAATGGCCAGGAAGTGAGCAAACTTGGTTAGCCAATCCACGATCACCTGCATGGTGTCGTTCTTCCTTTGAGTACGCGGCAAACCAGTCACAAAGTCCATTGTGATGTGCTCCCACTTCCACACAGGGATATCCAACGGCTGCAATGTCCCTCAAAGTCTCTAGTGCTCTACCTTGACTAGCTGGTAGGTTGTACACCTCGCCACATGGTCAACAACATCTCTCTTCATGCCAGGCCACCAAAAGTTCTACTTCAGGTATCGGTACATCTTCGTACTCCCAAAGTGAATAGTGTACCTAGACCGATGTGCTTCATCCAGCAACCTTTGCCTGGCCTCCTCATGCTGGGGCATATATAGATGCATACCATACCTTAGCTCTCCATATGTCCCAACAGAGAAATGAGGCACTCCACCAGCCTCCAGTTTCTCAAACACAGCCTAAATAAACAGATCCAGCTACTGACAAGCAACAATAAACTCTAACAGCTTAGGGTGAATAGACAGGTTGGCCACCTAGGCACCAACCATCCCTCGAGCTTGATGCTTCAGCCTGTAACTCACTAGATCCTCTAGCATGGTCCACTCCTTGACCATCAAGCTCGCCATCACGTGCGTACGCCGACTCAAGGCATCAACAACCATGTTGGCCTTACCGGGGTGGTAGGACAGGCTGAAATCATAGTCCTTCAGATACTTCATCCAATGACGTTGCCTCAGGTTGAGGTCCCTCTACGTGAAGATATACTTCAAGCTCTGATGATCAGTGAAGACCTCAAACTACTCCCCATAGAGATAGTATCACCAGAGCTTGAGAGCAAGCACTACGACAGCCATCTCTAGATCATGGGTCGGGTAGTTCTTCTCATGATCCTTCAGCTAACGTGAAGCTTATGCGATGACATTGCCATGCTGCATCAGAACACACCCCAACCCAACACTAATGACGTCACTATACACAGTGAAGCCACCACTTCTAGAAGGCAAAGTCAACATGAGGGCAAAAACCAAACAAGACTTCAGCTCTTGGAAGCTCACCTCACAATTCTAGTCCCAACAAAATGGAACCTCCTTCCTAGTCAACTTTGTCAAAGGCATGACTATGGAGGAGAGATCCTTGATAAACCTCTTATAATAGCCTGCCAGACCCAAGAAACTGCTGATCTCTGTCACAGTCCTGGGTTGTTGCCAACTGTTCACCGCCTCTACCTTGCTGGATCCACTCTGATGCCTTCTCTAGAAATCAAATGGCCAAGGAACATGACTTCACACAGCTAGAACTCACACTTGGAGAATTTAGCATACAACTGATGACACCTTAGAATATCCAAAACCGCCCTCAGGTGCAAGGCGTGAGTCTTAACATTAGGAGAGTAGATCAGCACGTCATCAACAAAAACCACCACGAACTGGTCTAGAAAAGGGCTGAAAATCCTGTTCATTAGATGCATAAACGCAGCCGGTGCATTGGTGAAGCTGAAAGGCATGATCGTGAACTCGTAATGCCCGTACTGCGTCCAGAAATAGTCTTCTGAATTTCTGAGTCTCGTATCCTCAACTGGTGATATTCTGACCTCAGATCAATATTTGAGAACATGGATGTAGACTGCAATTGGTCGAATAAGTCATCAATGCGGGGCAAGGGATACTTGTTCTTCACCGTGATTTGGTTCAACATCTGATAATCTATACACAGTCGTAGAGGACCATCCTTCTTGTGGACGAACAAGACAGGCGCTCCCCACGGAGACACACTCAGCCTGACAAACCCCTTGTCCAGCAACTCTTGCAACTGAGTCTTGAGCTCTCGCAACTTTGCTAGCGCCATGTGATAGGGAGGCTTCGACACAACACCAGAATCGGAAATCAAATCGATTGAGAACTCTACTTCCCTGTGAGGTGGCATACCAGGCAAATCGTCAGGGAAAACGTCAAAATATTCACACACCACTGAGATGTTGTGAACACCCAAGTCAGGAGAAGTGGTGGTAGCTATACTGGCTAGATATCCCATGCGACCCCCGACCAAAACTTATAAGCCTTCATAGCTTAAATGACAAGCTTAGACTCACCCTGACACCCACCTTGCACAAAGAAAGACCTATCCTCAGGAGACCTAAAATAAACTCTCCTTCGAGTATAGTTGATCAAAGCGGACTGCTGCACCAACCAATCCATGTTGAGTATCACATCATACTATTGCATGTCCATCACGATCAGGCTAGCGTCGAACTCTCTTCCATTCAGCATCAAGTTGTTAGACTGCAGATACCTCTATGCCATACTGTGCTCCCTCAGTGATGTCACCATGCTGAGATGAAAGGCTAGTCTAGCTGGTCTCTCTCCCAACTCTACCGCGAAAGACTTAGAGATAAAGGAGAAAGAACTCCCTGAGTCAAACAACAATTTGGCCATCTGACCAGCCACAATAAAAGACCCTGATGGCCAAGCAAAAACAACACCATACATCCATACAATCTTACAAATGTTCAGATTACAAGGAGATTACAACAATCACAGAGGGTTACAAAACCAACTAATCATCCTTACCCTCAACTACAACTCCTGAAGTCCCAGCGCCTGGAGCTGCAACGGTAAGCACCCGTCCCCTAGTCGGTTGCTGTGGTGTGCTCCCTACCTTCTTGGGTTGTTCCGAACAAGATCTCTGATCGTGTCCCGCCTTCCCACAATTGTAGCACACCACTGGGGCTGGAGTCTGCCTAGGTTGGGGACAAAATTACAGCAATATGGCCCACCTAACCATAGTTGAAGCACTGATTCCCACCGGGAGCACTAGACCCTGTCTAATTAAGGCTAGCTCTGCTACTCTCAGCAAAAATCTATCGGCCTGCAGAGGAAACACTGGACCTCGCCTTCTACTTCTTCTCAGGGCTACCTGAACTATTGACACTTGGAGGACTGGAGAAGGAGAACTGGGAAGTAAAAGAAGACTTACCATTCCCTTAGGGATAACTCTCCAGATACTTCTAATGCTCCGCCTCGAAGCGATAAGCCAACCCAATCATGTCCTCCATAGTCTGGTACCGACAACCCATCACCTTCACTCGTAGCCTTGGGTTCAAGCTATCCAGAAACGTCTATGCCCGCTGCTCCTTAGACTCATATACAGGAGTAAAGCGTTCCAACTAAACGAATTCAGTCTCATACTCGAGCACTGACATTGTGCCCTACTCCAGACTCTGGAAATCTCGACGAAGCTGCTCCTTCACATGAGCTGGAAAATATTTGTCATAGAAGGCCGCATTGAAATCCTTCCACTGGATGCTAACAGTGATTGAGTCCAGGAACTTCAGCCGCCTCACAGACTTCCACCACCTATCTGCCTCACCATCTAGCAGATAAGTCACCAGACACACCCAATGCTCCTCTGGGCATGCCATGCTCTCCAGCATCTTCACCACGTTCTCTAGACAGGCCTCGCTCTCCTCAGCACCGACTTTGCCCTTGAACGACGGCAGACGAAGCTTTGTGAACTGGTTCAGCCATGGGTCGCCCGAAGGCTCGCTAGCACTACTCTAGCTGAACAGGTGGGAGATCCCGTGTGCCAATCTCCTTAGTTCAGTTCCGCACGAACCACCTTCCATCTGCCTACGTCTTCTCGGGGCTCAATCTCCTCGATAGGGACCTTGCCCTTATGACTACGAGGAGGCATCCTGCCGAAGAAAGGCAAAACATCTGCACCACAGTTAAAGCAACAACCAGAAAACCATAAAGAAAATCAGGTGTAGACTTTACCGTGCATGCAAAACCTATGAGTCTCTAGATCAGACAACCTAGGTATAGTGCAACCTAGTGAACCTGGAGCTTTGATACCAGATCTATCACACCCTAAATTTCCCATAATAATTTAAAATAAATTAAATTACAGGAAATTAAAAGCTAAACAAAAAATATCAACTACCAAGAACCTGTGTGTGTGGCTACGAGACTCCAGACTATATGCACTATGCTAAATCCTCTGCATGCCTACACCTGTAACCCAAAAACACAAGGAAAGCATGAGTGACAAAAGTCACCCAGCACGCACTCCCACAAAATGACAGAAAATAAAACTATATTAATTTTTCTTTTAAATACATTTCGCAAATCATTTTCTCAGAAATCCCACAAACTAGGCTCGTACTGGCCAAAACATCAATCGGGCCTTTACCAGCACAAAACCAAGAACAAGGCCCTCAATGGCCAAAACCACACACAGTGAGTCAGGAAGCCTGGCGTTAGGCAACCAAACTCTGGCCACAAGCAATCCACTGAAGAGGCTCCAACGACGTCTGCACTGCCACAGTGAAGCCACCCTATGCAAAAGCGATCACCATCCTACAATTCCTCCACTTGGAGAATCCTCACAAAGCCAACCTGTAGACACCACGATTTGGAGTGGCTCATAGGTAAACTCTCTGAAGATGTTTCTTTGGATGTGGCAAGCTTAACCACTTTTAAACCCTATTGCACAAACCGACCACAAGCCTATAGCAAACCCGTGGCCCAATAAGCAATTCAGGTAGCTAGTGGTGAGCACCAATGTGGAACACTAGATTGGAGCATCCAGCAGGAGCACCATATTGGCGCACCAAGCTGGAGCACCACAGTGGCGCACCGAGCTGGAGCACCACAGTGGCGCACCATGCTGGACCACCACAGTGGTGCACCAAGCTGGCGCCCAGCCACTTTTCAGGGTGCTGGCTACTGGCTTTCCATCTTCTATGCTTGTAACCCTCGCTTGCGGATATTCCTTGGGAATCTATGCAAGGCTGTTCGTTTTCGAGGCTGTTTGCATCCCATGGGAGTTACCTTTGTGAAACTCTATAAAAAGCCATCCATTAGCAAGCTTTTGGAACACTTGGCAACTCATATCTCTTGGGAAAAGCCACTCACCTACTCTCAGCAACCCACTCTCATTTCCAGAGGATATTCTTGCATCTCAAAGCATCTCCCAGCTGATCCAAAGCAACAAGGAAGTCTTATCTTGAGCCATCAAGGAGGGAACATTTCAGACAAGGTAAAATCCTTACCCATCTCTTTACTTAAGCTCTACATAATGCACTGAATAAAGCATACAATGAACTGGATGTATGGTCTGATAGTGATCATTTTCGTGTTGTTTTTAGGATAAGTTGATGGCTCCTACATGTATGTCTATGAGGTTTCTGTGTGATTTTAAATTCTGCATCATGTAGTCTCTGTTTTGTATACTGAATCATGATTCCATGCAAATCCTAGCTGTGAATTGAGCTGAAAACATACTCTTTGCATGTTTATTATCTTTACATGATTGTAAATCTAATTAAATCATTGCATACTCCTTAGAACCTACTAAGCAGTAGCTTCAGCCCATTAACCCATGAACTTTCATGATTAAGGAATGATAAAAAGACTTTTATGTTTGTTTTTTTATCATGGTTCAGTTCTCTACCATTTAAATAATCAATCTGGTTAAGATTAATCACATTTCATCTCTAGCAGCAGGACCTGAATCTGAAATCAGACAGCTGTCTGATTCAGATTTTATGGAGTGCACCACACTGGAGCACCAATGTGGCGCACCTCACCAGAGCACCATCCTGGTGCACCAGTCTGGTCAGAGAGCAAATCATCATCTTTACATCATGATCTGCATGCTTTTCTGGATGTTTCGGCCTTTGATTTTTATGATGTGTATTCTCTGATATGTCATGTCTTCGTATGCTTGATTTCAACATGTGATAGCACTGTTTTATATGACTTTTGCATCTTGCATGTTCAGCCTGCTATTGTAATCTAATGAGCTAATTGCCCCATGAACTCCTGTTTAGGAGATTCTCATGCAACAGTCCATGATCCAGATCTGGATAGCATGGCTGGAACTTGTTGTTTTTACTTAGCATAAGGATGGTGTGGTCATGTGTGAGGTATATTGCCCTTGAGGACAAGACCCATATTGTATTTTTCATTCTTGGATTTCGATGGATTCTCACGATGCATGTTCTTATGGGTTTTCTGCAAATTTACTGGATTTTATATTGCATGGCATTAGGCTGGTTTACTGTTTGATTTGTGATTTTCTCTGGCACACATCAGTAGAGCACATAGGTGGCGCACCAGACTGGAGCACCAGTCTGGCGCACCACACAGGCACACCTACCTGTGTTTTGTCGCACGCGACAACTTTTGGCATGGCATTTAGCATGTTTCCTGTTTGTATTTGCCTATGGTTTTCTCATGGTGTCTTCCTGGGCATATTAGGATGACTCCACTCTATTTTCATCCATTTTTATGCATGATAGTTCATGTTTTGCATCTAGTAAAGTAAGGATGAAAGTGCTCTGCTAAGCATACAACCAATCACCACTTTTTCTGCACTGCTCCGGGTGGGTGCCCGTGTTGAGAGTTCACTGCGCGGTGGCAGTTTTCCAGCACTCTCTGCATTCGCCAAATAGGCCACTTCCTCACATTGTGGCTCTAGCAGCAGCAACAACAACGGCAACCACAATGCTAATCCACTCCGGAGGCGGTATCCCTCCTAGGATATAGTTTCTTACATTAGATCCCCTACTGCACCAGCAAATGTCCATCTGCCCCCTCGACATCAATTAGTTTATGCACCCACGCCCACACATGAAGCACCACATGCACCACACATCACCCCCATTGCTACTCCAGTTTATCCTCCTCCTCAGGTGGTGATGCCCCCGCCATTGGCACATCTGCAGCCAAGACGGCAACACCGTGATAGGCACCACTATACCCCTTTAGTGGAACCGTTGAGTCTGGTATGATGCAAATGTGTTCTGCAATTTCCATCGGGTCGCGGGTCACTCAATGGACAATTGTCTCACACTAAGGAATGCGATCCAGGACTTGATTGACCAAAATGTCATTATCATTAACACACAAGTGGCAGGGCCCGAGCCCACATCAGCCGCCACATAAGCACCACCAGCACAACCCAATATAGCCTCTAGACATTCCAATGTAGAAGTGGGAGAATTTGTCAATTGACTTTGTTAAGGGATTGCCCAGGACCGAAAGAAAGAATGAGATAATTAGGGTGATCGTGGATTGCCTCACAAAGTCGGCACATTTCTTGCCAATGAGGGTGAATCTTCCTTGGCACAGTTGGTAGAGTTGTATGTTGTAGAGATTGTTAGACTACATGGTGTCTCAGTGTCTATAGTGTCTTATAGAGACATGATGTTTACATCGCGGTTCTAGAGAGTATTGTAGGAGGCTTTTGGTACAGTGTAGAGTTTTAGTATAGCCTTTTATCCCTAGATAGAGAGAACTATCCTAACATTGGAGGACATGTTGAGGGCTTGCACCTTAGATTTTGGAGGTAGTTGGGAGGATCATTTGCCTTTGATAGTGTTTGCATATAACAACAGTTACCACGCCAGTATTGGGATGGCACCATATGAGGCACTGTATGACAGACCCTACAAGACACCCACTTTCTGGAGTGAGGTGGGTGAGAGACAGCTTGTTGTCCCTAAGATCGTACAATAGTGTAAGGGCAAGGTGCACATGCTCAGTAAGAGATTGTTGACTACCCAGAGTCGATAGAAGAGCTATGTGTAACCATGCCGGCGAGGAGATTCCGCAAAAGGATGCGAAATCGGTCAGCAAAAATCACGTCAAAAAAGCAAAATAAAATGCAAATGCAGGAGTCGCCACCTAGTCTATTATGGAAGACGAGGAAAACCATAAACATGAAAAATCATGCAAACAATAAAAAGAAAGGTCTACGAAAACCAAAAATGCGGGTAAGGATCCCTGTTACG
>JAMKQA010005733.1:0-13804 GCA_024699735.1 Posidonia australis
TAATTAGTTAATCTATAATATAATCTACTATGTGTTAAGATTTCATCCTAATTTGAATTATATTCACTATTAATTTTTAATCTAAAATTTAACAGTTAAAATTTAACAAAATATGTTGAATGTTAAGACCTTTAAATCAAGAATCAATAGTTGTTTAATTTAAATGAAAATTTCACTATGTATTTATAGATATCTAATAAATATATATATACGATTATTTCTTCTTACTTATGTCTTTTTAGAAAATTAAAAGTTGCCTACAATGATAATCAAAGTTTAAAAAATATAGAAGTGTACCATCTTACTCCCTTTCTGTTTGTATTACAATTGAGGGCAAACATGGCATTCCTTATTATTGAAACATGTTGGATACTATAAAGGAAAATAACCCCACTACCGTTTGCAAAAAAAAAAACATGTTGGATGCTATAGATGGTCATGGGTTAGTTCTTGACTGAGTTAAAAAGGGTTAGTTCTTGACTAGAATATATTTGTGTAATATCAAAGTGAGTATCAAATTATTTCAGCAGTTGAAATTTTTTTCCATCATGATCAACAATATTCCTCTTTTTCATTCACTTTGTTGCATTCTTGTATTCAGGGAATACATTGCAGTTCCAACAAACAGCTCTGTGAAGGTTCTGTTGCTACTATTTCTTAATTCTAACATTTGACTTAAACGTGTGCAAAGGCCCAGCACTAGAAAAGTATTTATGATTTTCGAATATGAGACGAATTGCTTCACTCCTTGTGCTTCTTGAAACTCTATTTTCCTAGAGTCGAGGAAATTGTGTAAACTCCGTATACAAAATCAGAAAAATTACTCTTGGGGCTTGCGAAATTATTTCAATATTCCAAAAGCTGTGGTTGATCGAAAATCACATTAACATTTCCACTTTGAAACCATATGCATAAATAAAGACGGCGTGTCGTGCGAGGACGTTGTGAACGTGTTCTCTAATTGTACAAACCTGAATTCGTGAGGGCTTATTAAATATTTAATAAGCCACAAAAGAGGACTTAAATATTTAAATGGACCACAATGCAGAGAGTTTGAATCCCTCCTTTTCAATACAAGCCCAAATTGGATGAAAAAATCAAAAAAAAAAGGGAAAAAAGAAAAAAAAATCCCTGTTCATCTATTGCCATAGTTATCAGTATTGTAATGATAGTATTTTTTGTGATAAATATGACCACTGTTTTAGTAATATTAGCATATTGTTTAATAATAGACTATTTTACACTAAGTTTGTGCAACTTTTACCAAAAGATTTCAATCTACGACCCAATAACTATCTGATTTAGAGATTCCAAATTTCGACAAACAATTCCACTATTCCAGTAGATTTACTACTTCGGAATCCGTAAACAAGATCAACAATTCCGCCTTTTTTGGACCCAACAACTTCATCAGAAATCAAAGTATAGTATTCCTGTTGTGTGAAAGAGAAAAAAAAAAATTACCTTCTACAAATGCTAAATACTTTCACCATTTTAGTAAAGGCAGTGCTTTATGTAATAGAAGGATTCTACTCAAAGAGGATCATATTCTGTACTTGAAAGACCAAACAAAAAAACATCAAAGAAAAATAATCACAATGGAGTTGTGTTGGTGCTCATATTCTATGGGTGTAAACTAGTCTGTCATGCCAACTCAAAGTTAGCAGATTCAGAACGAGGAATTTCTTTTTTATAATCACTGCACCAACCAGATCCAGGCCAAGATTTACAAAGCGTACAAGCAACAGCTGGGAGTGACAGAGAAAGAAGAGCCAACTTTCGATTCAAGCATGAAAAATTTAGTGAGTGGAGATGTGGAGGCGAGCGTAACCCGAATCCTGTAACACTCTGGTATTCGGATCAGGGCTTTAAACGCCTCCAATGTAAATGTCGGGTAGTTGTGAACAAAACCACAGCCATCAATCGGTGAAAGGAACATGATGGCGTGGAAAATTGAAACCAAACACCTCCCATGGGAAACAAAGAGATGAAGAGGAAGAACAAGTAGCAAGGAAATACAAAGAGAATTTTCACCTTATGCACATGGCAGGGAGTCTCCGTCTGCGTCGGCAATGTCTGCAGATTACTTCTTTTGTTGTATTTATAGAGGGGAACAGGCAGGAGAAGACTATTAACCCTAACCCTAAATCCCGAATGCTTGTGTCTGCAGGAAAATCTGATGGGCTTTTCCTCGGAATACGGTAAGGCCCAGTGGGCTCTTGTTTATGGGTATCCGAATCATCCTGAGTATATCGACTTACGTCATTTCGTATCACATGAATTAATCTCTGGTACTAAGACAAGTGCAATGTTTTTTAGAGATCATACTAATACAAGATCGCAAACCTCACTCGTACTAACAATTTTCCACTCATTAGTAGGAAAGAGTACAAAGAAGATGGCCATAACGAGTGATTTTATAGATTAACATTAAGGCTGGCAATGAATCGAGTCTGGCTTCAAAACCCGTAAAGTATGGATCTAGGCCTTGAAAATAAGACCTATAGACTCATAGGCCTAAACTTACTAGATCTACTCATTAATCGAGTAAAGTCTAGGTCTAAAAATATCTAGACCCAATATATGTATAATATATTGTAAGTTAAAATATATAACTAATGTATAATATTTCCAACATACACACGCACACATGTATTTTCAATCTCTCATTCTCTCTAAATCTCACTTTCATTTGGCGATACAAGTATCGCCTCCTCACTTCGATCCATCTCCTCTCGCTCCTCTACCTCCTTCGACTCTCCCTTCGATCCTCAATCCTCTCCATTTCGACTCTCCCTCCTCCATTGGTCACTATGTTCTCCTTCGATCCTCTTCTTTTCCTCCTTCACCTCCCTCATCCACCTTCACCCTCCAACCAAAGTGTCTCACTATAATTGATTTTATGATTTCTCTCTCACAACCATAATTTTCATTGGTGTGGAAGAAGAGAAAGGAGGAGGAGGAAGGAAATGAGAAGAACAAACGACCACGACGTCGAGGAGCGAAAGTAGGGCATCGTAGATATTCTGTACCAGTACTCCTAGTTTTGTCATGGCTTGCATCAGGGAACAGGTCCGCCCTATGACCTCAGGCTACGTTTGATGAAGGAGATTTCCAAGATGCCCACTCCCTTGGGCCGAGCTATGGGCGACGACTTTGCCTAATTCGGTAGGCGAACCTTTGTCCTCTGACACTATGAAAATTGAAAGTACCTAGTTTCCTTTTCTTCTTCTGATGATAATGATAATATTTTACAATTACCACAGAATCTATTATCATTTAAACCTTTTCTTTTGTTGTACTAAAAGAATTTGAGTGCTAAGTGCTTCATGTTTTTGTAAAGGAAAAAGAAAATCTCTCCATGTTTGTGAAACATCTTGTATAATTATATCAACATGGTTTCTTTGTTTTACATAATTGTACACAGTAAACACTGTGTTTTTAGTTATTTTTTTCAACTATCAATAAATTCATAATATTATTCATGTTATATATTTTATTTATGATATATATTTATTGATAGAAAATTATTTAGTACATTTATTTATAATATTTTTAGTTTAATTAAAAAACTTATTTTCTTTAAAAAAATAAGTCAAAAGATCCATCAAGTCTAAAATCCAAATCTAGACTATCTTCATGGATCTAGATCTAAATCTGAATCTTAATTTTAAAATCTAAGTCCAAACTTAAGTCCAAACCTATGAAAAAAAGATGAGTCTAAATCTAAACATAGATAAACCTGATCCATTGTCAAGTCTAATTAACATTCAACAAATGTATTTCTTCTTTTTACACTGGAGTACAGGAGCCCTCCCCACTCACATACAAGCACCGAATCGTTCAAGAAAACACAATTTACCCAAACAATTACAGGTGAGAGAAAGCTCTTTTAAAAGAAACAATTTTTTGATTGCTTGGATTGAATCCATCATCAAGCGACGACTCCAAACAACTAGTTTTTGGGAACTGGGCATGATTTAAGGTTCTCCACCATGGCCTTTGATTTGGTGTATAGGGACGTTAGCAAGTTCTCGCGTTGAGCAAATGCAAAACCAAACTTCCTTATCTCCTCCTTGAGATCTTTCATTTTCTGCCTTTCGATGTTTAAGTCGTACAATATCTGTTCCTTTTCAGCAGTTAGGAGTATTGCAGTTTCAGTTGATGTAGAGAGAGCTTGACTTAGAGAAGCGTTCTCCTCTTTCAAAAGGTTGCATTCTCTTTCAATGGTGGCACATTGTTGCTTTGCAGCTTCAAGAAGCTCAGTCATTGCAGTGCACTCAGATTTTGAGCAGTTGCATCTTTCCTCTGTTACTGGTTCTTCCCCCAAAGCAGATCCCTGCAATAAAATCAGAGGATACGACTTAGAGAGGGATGTGGTACTGTAATTATAGAACCTAGGATAATCTTGAAGAGCTACTACATAAAAACAATGTTCAAAGCAACGGTGTTCGTTATTCACTTACAATAGAAACGTCAGGTGGAGGCAAAATTTGAGACTTTATGGTAGGGGTCATCTGCAGCAGATCTATATCAGTTGTGTGGCCTTTGTTCAATTGTAGCCACAGGTCCTCGTCAGCCACATTTGCTGAAATATCAGGAATGGGGCTAGAATCAAGTGGCGCTGAATAAGTGGACCTTCTAGCAACAAAGCCACTTGGTAGAGATTTGAAACTTGGTGTTTGGAAGCCATCCTCTTGAAACGTGTTCTGGTGATCCGAGCGTCCCTATGCACATTTTTTTTTCTTAATGAGGTATTTTCAACATAATAGCATAATCAGGCATAAATCAGCATCTATATACAGAAAATGAAGCTTCTCTGTGAGCACAGTTTCATACCGTAAGATAGGTCATAGAAACAACATTCACTTCCTTCAAATTGGACTTGCCACAACCTTTGTATTTAAAGTAAATAGTAATCAAATCTTTATTTTAAATTACCAGAAGTTATGTTTAGACTACAATACACAGCCACATAAGACTAACTGAAGATGAGATCATATACATTACTTACTACTCCTAGACACAATCACATTTTAACTAGATAAATGATAATCAAATCCTTAAGGTTTAAATTGTCAGGGATGTCAAGTTTAGACTCTAATATGCACAAAAAGTCATGAATCTACAAACTGAAAGATGGCATTATAGAAACCACTAACGACTTCAACAGTCCAGGTATTGTAGTCCATGATAGAGAACATATATTCCCAATTGTTCATAAGCTATGAAGATGATATCAGCACTCAATAAATGTAAGGTCACTATATTCAGGAGTTCCAGAAAGATTTTGGCAAAAGTTATGAAGTGGAGAAACACCAAATTCAATCACAATAATCCTTCAATAAAATAAAAATGCAAAACCTAAGTAATGTGATGACAAAAACAATATGTATGCATGCCTAATTCTACTTTCTATTAGCAAATGTCAAAATGCACAAAATTCTCATTATACGATTTGACAATGCATAAAATCTTTATGCATATCAGACTCTTTCAAACATGAAAAATGTGCATTCTGCCAAATGAGACTTGGGACACAGTTTTAAATCCATGAAAATGTCATATTCATATTTTGAGATAACCACATCTGTTTACATACCTTAAAAGAAATGGTATCTTGATCAGAGAAACAAGAAATACCACTAAGCTCATTTATCCTCGCCTGTTGCTCTCTAACACGTTGTTCCAGTGCTTCATGTGACCTTTTCTCTTCCTCAAGCTCCATGGCTAGCTTTTCTTTATCGTATTCGGACTTAATCATTAAGAGATAAACATGCACATACATTAGCAATACAAAATGTTAAACAATGGGTGTTTGACTCTATCTAGTATAGTAATGAAAAATAGTGACCAAAATTTATGTGAAAGTACCTTTAGCATGTCATTCCTTTGCTTCAAAATTACTTGTTCGAGTACCTCAGAATGTGATCCCTATAAAATGAAATTCTTCATAATAAATAAACAAATACACCAAAGTTATGGGAAAACTAAAACCTATTGCATATCATGTTAGTGATATCTTGTCTCTAGATCATAAAACCTGCTCATGAGCTACTTGACTCAAAGGTGACAGAGATAAAACTTGTCTCCATTCTAGACCTATTAATGGTTGGTGACAGAAATGTTGAAAACCACTAATTATATTTAATTGTAGTTCTCAAAGCTAATCTGAATACGTTCACAAGTCAAACATGAGAGGGGCTACTGAAAAAATAATCATTTGGGAACAACTTTGGTGGCTTGTCATTTGATGATTTGCTAGAAATGGCTGATATGCTCCCACAAAATAGACTAATTGTAGAAAAAAAGCTTTCATTATTAATTGCAGCTATTGTTGTGCATTGATTCAATTCCCATGCCTGATAATGATGAGGATGAATTGCTTTTCGAGCGTTCACTATTCCACTCTTTTATTTTTTTAGTTTTCATCTATAAAGTAATAACATTATTTACCTCTTGAAGTTTTCTACGAAGTTCTTCTATCTCTAGCTTTTGCCGTTTCAATAGTGCTGCATCAGTTAAAATCTGCAAAAAAAAAGAGGGAAACAAAAATGATGACATGTATAAGACACGCACTGAGTCATAATAAGCACAGGCATACGATACAAATGAATAACCTACTAACTAGCCAACAAGCAAGTTGTCAAAAAGCAGGGAGAAAAAAAAACCTCATTCACTTGAGCACAGTTTGTGATACGTTTTGCTCTACTTGCAAACTGAAGGGTACCCCTTGTTTCTTCTATGTGAACCTAGAATTGACATTTGTAACAAAATAAAAACAAGTTCTGCAGTATAAACCTCATTGTTCAAATTGTTTTTGCTGCAACATACATTAGAACATGTAACCATACCTCCTCTGGTGCAACAGTGCAAATAATAGATGTTTTGGCATTGCCACCAAGAGCAGGTTGGAGAATGCGAGTAAGCTTGCTATCACGATATGGAATATGAGCCCTGTATCATCACTCTTCTTGTTTAGTTACACAATGTTCGGCCTATCACTGTAAAGTGTAAACTCATTTTGTAATGTTGACTTCTTGAGTTCCAGCTATAAATTTGAAAACCGGAATTCAGTGTAGAGCACATTAGATGAATAATCTCCAAACCTTGATACCTTTGTTTCCCGCTCTCACTGAGTTTGTTGATCACATTACCCAAAGTCATCAAACTTTTGTTTATGTACTTTCCTTCCTTCAAACGCACTCCTCCTGCTCCAGTCTTAGCAATCCTCTCTGATCCAGCTAGATCAACCAAGTTCTATCAACGAGAAAGATATTTGTGTATATCAGTGCATGTAGAACTGCTTTAGTTATTGCAATGCACGACTTTCAAAAACGTATAAAGAGAACAAATTAAAAATACAAACCAAGACAGAAACACGTATTGCATCTGCATTTGATACATCACCAGAAGAAATTGATTCTGTTAGACTGCTTTCAATAACCTAATTTTGACAATGTGAAATGATCAAAGAATCTTGTGATGTGAAAAAGATGTAAGAAAAGACAACGTCAATAACATCTACGTACCATCCTAAATATAGTGTGTGATCTACTGCTCCGGACATTCATGTTAGTTTCTCCAAAACGCCGGTTGGCTGTCAATGGTGGAAAAAGAAGATCACTAATCAACAAATATTCATGATTAAAAAATCGATCACATAAAAATTGACAGGGTAAAAATGTACAATACCCTCGCCAAGCTTGATAAGTTTTAGCACTTGCTCATCACTATTCACGATCTCCTCTCGAAGCCCAGCAACAAAAATCCCACGCTACAAAATCCCTCAACAAGCTTGTTATAATTTTAGTGAAAAAAAAAACAACAACCATTCAGTCAACAAAGTGAAAAACTATATGGTCAGAACAATGTGCACCTCCAAGCTCTCATGTATTGGGAGCTTCTCGCTCCCCAGCGACAAAAGATCGTTAATTTCCTCATTGTAGATCTCCATGTAGGAAACCCTGATCAGAAACTCCCTCTCTTTGATCTGAAAAAATCAAATCTTTCGGTAACACTTAACGAAAGTTCAAAAAGGAAAAACAAAAAAAAGGGAGCTAGAGAAGTCCAATACTCGCCAAAAAGAGTAATCAAGGCTATTATTACCATCTGGATACCATGGAAGACATCCCTGACGGCCAGCTGGGTGATCCCGGGCTCGTTCTCGGATCCATTCATCGTAAAGGTCTTCCCACTACTCGTCTGCCCATACGCAAACGCCGTCCCTGCAAAAACCAACATAAAGGTCAAATGTTTTTCCTTCTTTGGTAATCAAGGAGGTGGCAAGCTGATGTCAGTCACCGTTGAATCCGTGCACAGCAGCGTCGATGATGGACTTGGTGAGCAGGTTGTAGACCGTCTCATTGGTGGAGGCCTGGTCGAACACATGATCTGCAGAAAGCAACGGGAGTGAAGTTAAGAGAGAAGCAGTGGTTGAGAAGGAGGAGGAGGGAGAGTAAAGATGGGGTGCTGGGGGACAGGGCGTACCGAAGGCGAAGGCGACGCCGGAGATGGGGGTGCCGAGGGGACGATGGAGGGAGATGCGGTTGTCTTCGATCTTCCAGTGCCTGTCGGTGGTGGCGGTTTCCGGGGTGGAGGAGGGGCGGAAGCGGATTGCGACGGAGATCTTCTCCATGGAAGAGGATGAGGGTGGGGGAGGATTGGAAATGGGGGGGAGAAGGATTTTGAATCGGAGCTGGTTGGATGGGTCGGAGCACTCGCGGAGGAGCGTAAGTGTTGGTTATGCACTTAGATTGTGTTTATTATGACTGCTCACGGTAGTTCTGAAATGAGGTTGAAATTAGAATCCCAACTTTTAGTCATGTTGTCTAAAGTTACTTAGTCTAGTGGTGAAATTTCTTTGTAGCGGTATAAAAGATCGGGAGTTTGACTTCCACAGATATTATATATATTACATCACTTAGTGGTGATCTCATAGTTAAGTATTTAATTGTAATATATATTAATAATCGTTTCTAAAAAAAAACCTTTTAGTCATGTTGGCTGGAATCAGGATTTGAAGGAGGGGATGTTGGCAAAAGATATATGCATGGTGGATTATCAATAGATTATTGCGTAAATTACCATATTATCCTTGGAATGATTGTGTGAAATCGCAATACAATTTACTCTTCCCTTGTTTCATTTTGCTTTTCTCCTACACTTGCAATGTTTCCCTCTTTTCGCCAGCCACCTCTCCTGTAGTCCTCTCATTTGTCATCACCTTTAGCTCGATGAGTTAGGTAAAAGAGTCCTTTTGTGACATGTAGGTGTTGTATGCTAGAGTTTACGGGAGTGTTCTTGCATTGTCCTCTTATTCAAATAATAATTGGCATCCTTTTTCAACTAACTTACCCCAACATACATCACCCAAATTAAATTCCAATCTCCAAAAATTTTCTCATAAATCATCAAATTAAATTGCACGAACAATCTCAAGCTAAACACTCAACATTTCCTTAGACCAAAATAATTTTTAAAAAAAAAGTACAAATTGGCCAAAAGGAACTAGTTTGTATTGGGTCACTTCCTGTGAATGGACTGGTCCTTGTTGGGTTAAAATCCAATAAAATTTGAACTAATATAAAATCAATTAAAATATTAAAGACTTTTTTATGATTAAACTCAATGAAAGTGATTTATTTGATTTTGTGTTGAGCTTATTGATATATTAAGTGGTGTAGGTTATTCTATAGGGACCATTTGGACATATTTTTATTTATTGATGGGTCGAATTCGAAATATATAAAATTATAGACTTTTATAAATAAGAGTCATGGTTCCTAAATCCCAATACTTTTTGCCTCCCTTCTTTGTCACTCCTATCTTGAGAAAGACAGGAAAGAAGAGTTTGGTGGTTTAGAAGATTGGATCCTAAGCACATGATATAGGGCAAATAGTTTGGTTTTCATCATGGATTCAGGTACACTTCCAATTTTATTTATCATTGATGATTTATCATGTTAAGATCTTACGTAGAAAGAACATATGGTTTTCCTTTTGTGTTCTTTCCTATTTTGGTTGAATATCAAATCTATGTGATATTTGATTTCTTTTAACAAGTGGTATCAGAACATAGTATAATTAAATCATTTAAGAATCTTGATTCATATATGATCCATGTAGAAATCAAGTTTTCATTGATTTTCAATCAAAAATTAGGGATTTTTGGACAGTAGCGATTGTAACAGACGTCCACGTGAACGTCCACTCTAGTTACCAAAATCCCTCTTTTGATCAAGAATTAAACAAAGGTCCACTAAGTCCTTATATTGTTTAAGGAAAAAATGAATGTTTGCTAGATCCCTTATAGAGGCTAAGGGAAAAAATGGACGTCTGCTTTCTTCCTGTCCATTTCAGTGTATTTACGGATGTCCGTTAGGGTAATTTTTGTACATTCAGTGTTTGTGCAGAAGTTCGCACGGACGTCTGTCAGTGTACAATTCTGCCAATACATAATATTTCAATTTTTTGTGTTTATTCCTTTTAGATGTCTGATATCTCTAAATAAATTAATTAAAGAAAGATGTTATCAAAGTAGCATCTCTTGTGTAAATTGATTTTTTGGAATATTAAGATGATTGTGTATTTGAGATTCATGCGGATAGTAATTGGCTCAAAGGAAGGTTACTATTTGGCAAAATACCAAACACACCTATGGTAATAAATATGTGATGATTGTTAGGTTTTCCATACGAGTAATTAGTCGACCAAAAAAAAGCAAATTACTTGACAGGATTGATTGTAAATATTTGATTACTACATTAAAGAGTACCACTTGTAAGTTGACATTTTTGTCCAAAGGCTAAATGTCAATGTTGCGCTAGATATCTTGAAATAGGTCCCACCAAAAATTAAATTTATTTATTTGTTTCTTTATTGTTAAAAATTAATATAGTTAATATTGGATTAACTATTCTTTTGGTTTTTAATTATTTATTAATTGCTTTAATTAATACATCTGCTTCCATAACTACCAACATTAATTCAATCCTCATGTTTAATGGTACCAATTTCAAGTATAGAAAGAAAATGTTATGATTATTCTTAGATGCATAGATCTAGATTTAGCTAGCCCTAAGGACGGAACAAACTCCTCCATTTGAGTCCGACAATTCAACTAAGGACAAGAAAGCTTATAAAAAGTGAGAGCCCTCCAATCGGCTAATGGTTTGTTTGATAGAACTTCAACTTCTGAACTTAAGTGTAGAAGTTAGCTTCTGGCTAGATGCTATCATACTCCAGTTTATGGTAGTGTTTAGTAGAATTGTTGGACCATTGTAGCTTTTAGGAAAAGCTATATGCTCAAAAGCTATCCAAAAGCTTCACCAAACAGATCTTAAGTCTAATAACCATGAGACATGTCATTTCAAAAACTTTTAGAAGTACAATGTCCGAAGAGACGAATATCAAAGAGTTTTCTCAATGACTTTAAAAAATAAATTGTCATGAACGACAAGGCAGAAACTAGTATGTTATTAAGAAATTTAGTTTCTATGAGGTACAAGGCTAAGGAAACATAAAGGAGTTGTAACGACCTAAGTCGTTACTACCCAATCCAAAAGCCTAATTAAAAATTAGACAAAATTATATGCCTAATTTTACAAAATAATTAAAGACTATCTAAAGGCATCTACACTACCAAGAACTAGTAGTGTCCGGCTAGTGACTCCAGCTATGTGTACTAGTATAACACCACTAATCGTCTGCACTTACAACTGAAAAATACCAAAGAACACATGTGAGTGATTAGAAAGTCACCTAGTACACACTCCATAAAAAATCATGAGAAAACTGGGCAAAACTAGCAATATGAAACATTATTGAACTTTAAAGTAGTTTTCAAAACTATTTTCATTCTTTCCAAAACCACAGGAAACCATCCACATAGCAAAATTGGGCTCTACTAGTCAAAACCCACGAAAATATGCACAGGAAAACCAAAACCACACAAGGAGTCGAGTTGCTCGATGTCAAGTAACCAATTCTGACCACAAGCAGACCACATAGACAACCTCAGAATCTACACTGCCACAGACAACTACCATGTGAAGGAGTTTGCTCGTCTCGATGTTCTTCCACCTGAAGAATTCTCAAAAGGTTAACCTCACACTTGGAAAGCCTGCTCACCCTACTTCTGGTTGAGTCGTCCCTCTACCTGAGGAACAAATCATAGGGTAAACACTCATGACGTCCTAACTCAGTACTTGAATCCTACTCCAAGGCTCCACCAGCACCCACCACAAGTTCAGTACCCGTAGCAACTAGGATATCACATCCAGCTACTCAGGAGTCTCATACCTCCCTTGTCCGCTGCCATAATACCACTAAGTACGAACGGTACTTTGAGTTTAGGTATCCACTAAAAGAAATCTCAATGGACCGGAAGAAACAATCCACGATCAAATCGAATCTTATCTCAATGGAGGAAGAAAATATCGAAAACCCTAAAGATATCAAAGCACCATATTTGATCTGGAAAGGCAAAAAATGACCCAATAGGGGCAGAGACCCCCGAGGATCCAAAGATCGATCACCGATCCACCAAAACACAGAGGGGTCTACCAAAAGGGCAGACAAAACCACCTCAAGATCAAGAGGGAGGGAAGAAAGCTTCTTCCCAGATCCACATACCTGTGTGGAGTATAGCAACGACGAGGACTTGGGCTTCCTCGAGCACCTGAGTGCCATCTCTGAAGCGGACGCCAGGGGCTCATCTTCCTCGAGAAGACAGGCTTTGAAAGCCTCCCAGTTGAAGCACGTTGCTTGCTGGAGAAGCTTTCGAGGGCGAGAAGGGTTTCACCGATTAGGGTTTTTCTGTCTCATTCCGTTTCATTCCATTGGTGTATGTAAATACCCCCTAATCACCTCTTTTTCAATTTCACCTTTATCAACAAAGAAGTCATCATCTTCTGAACTTTTGAATCAGACATGTAAACACTATTATCAATGTAACATAATTAGAATCATTCTCAAATTGGATATCCTCTAAACTTGCAACAAAATCTACATCTACATAGAATTGTTCTTCTTGCACAACTTCTTCTTAGGTAATATTTGGAAATGTTTTTTACATCAGGTTATTATGTTAAGCGTTTATTGTCTAATAAGCGTTTTCAAATGAATTAGCATACTAAAAAAAAGTTATATATTAACAATTTTATTGATTATCACAATCTATGGTTAGGTACGTAATAGCTGGATAAAGACGAAAAGAGTTCAGTTAACCATGTGCAGACGGATGCTGAGGGAAGCTACCATCTTAAAACAACACATGAACACATATTATATGAATGATAATTAGAAAAATGAAGTTGTATTTCCATTTCATTTCTCGTAAACGAAAACAGAAAAACTATTAAAAATGCATTGCTATCAACTTAATCAATCAACACTTGGCAAGAATTTTGTAAAATCTGACCATATTCCTATCCTGATAGATACTCACTCCCTAAATTGGGGTCCTATTCCTTTCAAGTTTTACAAATCTTGGCTTTCCTATGAAGGTATAGATGAGGTGATTAAGGATTTCTGGGAGCAACATGGATATCCTCTATCTGCCACTTCCCCTGTCCCTAAGTTTGGGGCAAAATTAAAAAACCTAAAAATAATCCTCAAATCCTGGGTAGCTCCTATAATAGCATTCAGAAAGAAAAGACTTAGAACTATAGAGGCTCTTATTGAGGACATGGACAAGCAAGTGGAAGACTCTGAGGTCATTGATTGGGCTTTAAAAAAGGCTATGAGAGCTGAACATCTCTCCCTTCTTAAAGAGCAAGAGGTTTATTGGAGGCAAAAATCA
>JAMKQA010005735.1:0-14026 GCA_024699735.1 Posidonia australis
TGGGCGTATAGCAAGCGACTGAAAAGCCTACATTTCATGGGCGAAATCAAAGAAGACCGATTTTATCGGGCGTGCGAGGGTGCCTAACACCTTCCTCGTGCGTAACAGAGATCCTTACCCGCATTTTGGTTTTATTTCGTAGACTTGTACTTTATTTTTGTTGTTTTTGCATGATTTCTCATGTGTATGGTTTTCCTAGTCTTCCATAATAGATTAGGTGGCGACTCCGTTTTATTTTTGCTTTTTCGACGTGATTTTGCCGACCGATTTCGCATTCATTTGCGGAATCTCCTCGTCGGCATGGTTACAGCAGAGAAGAAGAATCATGAGTTGAAACAATTTTGTAAGAAAGTAGTATGAGCTTAAAAAAGAGAGGTAGAGAGACCTACCCGTTGAGGACATGTACTGCAAGTTGAGGTGGAGATCTTAAGTTTTGAAATTTATTAATGACATCTGTTACAGGCTGAGTTGGTGATCTTGACATGCAAAAGGTGCGGAGGAAGACAATGGTCTACCAGAAGAAAAGAAACCGAAAAGAAGATTACGTAAGATTGTAAAATAAAAAAAACGAAAGAGACAAAAAAGGAAAGAAGATAACTTTGTCTTTATTCAAAATTGGATCAATTAATGTCTTTATTATTAAAGTATTTTATCTTTAAATTAATTGTCTCAGTAAATAATTGCGTGCAAGACGAAAAGTTCAGGAAAATCAACGAGGGCCATGCAAAAATTCTCACTCGTATTATCCGTCCATCAATTGACAGATGAAATGTGTGGGCCATTTGTGCACGATAATATTTCTTTTCCTAAACGACCCTGGTGACGACTGGCTTCTACTTCACTCCTCACTTACCACTCCCGCACCGAGATCCAGTCACTATCGCCCCCGCGTCGATCCCGAATGGGTGCTGCTGCTGCTGCTGCTGCTGGTGAGAAAACACGCACAAATCACTCCCTGCGCGGTCGATTCTAGGGATTCTGCTAATCCAATTGTCTTCTCTTCCTCTCTCTTTCTCTCTCTAATGCTCCAGCAGTTGGGAACGGTGGAGTTGACAGCGGCGGCGGCGGCGGCTTGTGGTTCTCCGCCAATCCGAGCAAGACATGGGGGGAAGTGTTCTTCCTCCTCTACACGCCCTTCTGGCTCACGCTCTGCCTTGGCGTCATTGTGCCCTACAAGCTCTACGAGGTGCGCTGCTGGGTGTTGCCGTTGGAAACGTTAGTTCAAGTGTTGTTTGAAGGAAAAAAAAAAACTCTTTTTTTTGTTCCAGTTGCTGGGGTTCGAGTGGAGGGCTGGAATGGTTGGGGATTGAATTGAATTGGTTTCATAGAAAGAGGAGGGGAAAACAGGACTTGCTTTGCTTTGTTCCTGTGACATTGAAGTTAGAGGGTTTGGTTTGTGCGTAGCCGTGAACAACTGAATATACTGGGGTTTTTTTTTTTGGGCAAAGAAAAAACATGTTAGTGAAAGATATAAATGCGTTATCTTCGTTCTTTCTCTTTTCATTCTTCTTCGTGGTTTGCATCATTTTTAAACTTTGGCATTCATAATTGTTTTTTGAGATTAGTGCTTCCTTCTGACCTTCTCTCTCTTTTTTCAAATTCTTCTTTTCATCCTCTTTTCTTCTCTCTCTTTTTTTTAAGGCTTCTTCATCATGCTGCCTTCAAGTAAATCCTTTTCTATGTCATGTTAGTTTTAATTTGGGTGTTGATAATGTAATACGGACCACATAATCCCCGTTATTTCTGCTTTACTACCTGTTCCATTGATTTGTGAATTTACTTCTTACTAATTGATTCTAACAAATTTGTTCTGCTGGCAGAGCTTTACTGAACTGGAGTATTTGCTCGTGGGGTTAGTTTCTGCAGTTCCAACACTTGTTCTACCCCTTCTATTTGTTGGAAAGGTGATGCCATCGTATCTTTTCGGTTTCCTTCGCACCTTTAAATTTTTCATGAACAGTATATATATATTTTTTTGTAAACGGTAATAGTTATATTAATGAAAAAACCTTAATAATGAGTACCACCGTCGAGAGAGAGTCAATAGTATAACAGTAACTTTTTTATTGAGAGTGTAAAACAGAAGGTTCGAGTTATATTTATACAATACTTTAATATCTGCCAAACATAACGAAAAATACAATTTATATATCAAAAAATCAGATGAAATCATGAAATCCATTTATTCCAGCTGATGCTTATATGTTTTCAGTTCATTTTTGTTATAGGAAGCACGTGACTTAAATATCAAAAATAAAGAGAGTGAAAGAAGCATGTGTCTTTTTATTTTACCGAGTCCCTTGAGTGCTTTGGTATTTTATGGGATTATTACGAGATTATGCTTTGATTTGCTGTTTAGATACGTACCATGGTGTTTGCCATAATTTGCCTTGTAAAATCCATCTCGAGTCTGTAATTAGTTCGATTTCCTGTGCCTCTGGATCGTGAATGGGTTCAAGGATGACACCTAATCATGACCATAATTCTAAGTTCATAGTTATGTTGTCTGTATGATATTTGCATGATGCCATGATTTATAATTTTTTTAGCATTTTACATTTTGGGTACTGCATGCATTGTCCTCTTTGTTATTGGACTGCCACATCAGGAAATATTTATTTTCCACACATTGTGGGAATATAAGAATTTAACCTCTTCCTGCAGGCAGATAAAGGCACATGCTGGAAGGACCGCTATTGGGTGAAAGTAAGTTTCTATATATTGATCCATTGGAAGTCGCAACTTACAAACAATAAGCTTGTAAACATATTGACATGGGTATTTCATGCTGAGTTGGCAATTTCTTTTTGACTTTGCCGATAGCATACTAACTTTTCATGCATTTCTATGTGTATCTTCCCTCCTTTGTGATAAAAATACCTCATTTAATAGACACTTCATTG
This sequence comes from Posidonia australis, assembly GCA_024699735.1. NCBI lineage: Eukaryota > Viridiplantae > Streptophyta > Magnoliopsida > Alismatales > Posidoniaceae > Posidonia > Posidonia australis. The sequence continues at coordinate 2,904 of JAMKQA010005735.1, forward strand.
CTTTTAAGTTTTAAACATGTCCTCTAGTTGTCCATAAGTCTTATGTCTTTCACTACATTTCTAATCCACTACAGTGTGCATTTTTTGAGTCTCAACTTTATTCTTTGGTTTCTTGCCACTGGGAGAGAACTGTTGTTCTTCCCATACACTGCAGTTTCTAATCCACTACAGTGTGCATTTTTTAAGAAGTCTCAACTTTATTCTTTGGTTTCTTGCCAGGGACTTCTATCATAATTTTCTCTTTAAGTTGTCAAATATTCCGGAAGCAATAGATCTATCTATCTGCACCAAGTCCAAATAGATGGATATAAATCCTAAAAGTAAAATACAGTATTTTGGAGATATACAGGTGTCATCCCTGTGCATGTCTTGTAATGCTTCCGACAAATATGACAATGAAAAGACTATGTTGTATTAGCAATATCTTTAACAGAATTTCTGTCAGTTTTGTTGTTGTTATCAGTTGATCAATTAGTAATACCTTCATTTATATTGCAGGCTAATCTCTGGATTATAATATTTAGTTATGTAGGAAACTACTTCTGGACTCATTATTTCTTTAAAGTACTTGGAGCTTCATATACATTCCCATCATGGAGGATGAATGATGTAAGACAAGATTGATGGTTCTTTATACCGTCCTGTCCTTTGTTTTTTGTGCTATAGCCATATTGCTTTATAAATTTTGTTGAAATATTTTGTGCTCTGAGATGTTATATAACTGCATGATAGACATCATGTGAGTGAAAGATTTGGTGAAACTGCAGTTGTAGTTGGGATGTAAAGTTCTATCTTACTTTGGAGGGTTTTGCGCCATCAAACTCTAAAGGAAACTAAAGGAAAAGAAATTAGTTTCCCTTTGACCACTTTTTTAAGTAGTGTTTGTATCTTCGCTAGAAAAGGAAACGGTTTCTGTTCATTTGTAGAATATAAAAGCCAAGAAGATTTTCATTTCCATAGGTATAGAGTAGAATCTCAATAGAAACACGTTTCTTTATGTTTCCAATGACAAACACAAACACTAGAAATTTGGTCAACGGAAAATAAATTCGGTTGGTTTCTATTTTCTTTGGTTTCTCTTTGACTAATATTTTCCATTTTCTTTCGTTTCCAAGATACAAATAGACCCTTTATGTTAGCTAATTTGGTGAATTTCTTCTCCTAAGGTGTGTTTGGGTTATGTGTACGTGAACTTCACCAACAATTGGCTTGGAAATAAGACTTTTATGGCATAGTAGTTGCATTAATATTCGCAGTTTAGTCTGACTATCTATATCAAGTTTGTATCTTTGGCAATCCAATTGGTGGAGGAAATCTTTGATAGGATAAATGACAACTTTGGAAAGTGTGGGAGTGGTTAATGCTAGACTTTACTAGTTGACAAGTGCTGTGTTTTCTTTACTCGTTAGCTTTCATTTCCCCAGGTGTAATTAGTATAGTAGTCGTAAGTAAATAATCATATAAATGACTATTCTTCTGTTCCTGCTTTGTAGGTTCCTCACACGACATTCCTTCTTACTCATGTTTGCTTCCTCTTTTACCATATGGCATCAAATTTAACTATACGCAGACTGCACCACTCCATTGCTGACTTACCACGGACAATTCAAGTTGCCACAGAGGCAGCTTGGGTGCTAGCTTTATCTTATTTCATAGCATATCTGGAGACATTAGCAATTTCCAATGTATGTGACAATGTGATCATATAAGACTGTTTCGCTTCTCTTGCTTTAATCATTACTCGTCTCCAGTTTAACAGTGAATATTTCTGAGGTTTGGTGACTACTAGTAAATGCTGAAAATAAGAATTAGAAGATATGGGCTAATCAATTATGTCAACTGCATGGTTTTTTATTTATATTTTCTAGTACAGAAAACAAGGTTTGAAAATGATTACAATAAGATGTTTTGATAATGGAAACTTTTGCAATCACGTGCTTACTTTTACTTTCTTATACTTGACTGATGTGACATCATTTTTTTATTTTATTAAAGGAAAATATAGGTCTTGTGGTTCCAATTGAGTTTTGTGGGGCTTCCTCCCACCTACCAAGCAAAAAAAAAGTTGTTAGGCGAAATTTATACTGCAAGCTTCAAATGTTTACATTACTTTATGCGTTTGGAATGTTCAAGAGTATCAATCTTCCCTTTTCCAAATATCTAGCTTATAACAGTGTGAATTTTGAATTTTGGAACCTGTATGCCAAGCCTAAGTCTGCCTGAAATTTGAAGTTTAAAAGCTGCATAGGGCAGGCTGGTTAATATGTATTGGTTTCTTTTTTCAATCTACCTTCTAAACAGGGAAAAGGGAAATACACTTTCATGTGAATGCTCAGAAAAGAATATACGGATAAAGAAATTAATTGATATAATGATATTGTTGTTAACATTTAAAAGTGAGGTGTTTGTTGCTCATGGGAAAATGAAAATAATCATAAATCAATCAAAAAAGCTTTTGGCAGTTGTTTATGTGCTTTTGAGATGTATCATGTACTAAGAGTTGTTATATTGTGATTCATTTGGTAGGATTCTTTAGACCTAGACTTGTTTGGTTGGGATTTTTTTTCTCATTTCATAATGCTTATTAGATTTTTTTGTCGTATTTCATTACAGTCAACACTAAGAAAAGTAAATATTTATGTATATTTTCTTAATTTTAAGAATAAGAATAATCTGTTTTGATTATTGTGAAGACTTAGAAAGTAAATTTCTGTCACAAATATTGAAATGCCAAAGCATAAATTCAATTGAAATTATTAGTCTAAATTTCTAATATATTTTATTCATGCAGTTTCCGTATTATGAGTTCGTTGACCGAGCTTCAATGTACAAAGTGGGATCTCTATTTTATGCAATTTACTTCATAGTGAGCTTTCCCATGTTTGTAAGGTAGAATATTTGGTATCTAGTGGATTTGAAAAAAAGTTTAAGACTTTGCAAATGCTAAATTTGTCAACTTACCATGCTTACCACTATAGACTTCTCATGTCTTGTAGTCTTGTTATGTACATTGTTTTTTTCCTCATACACTGTTACCGTGCTTCACAAGTATAGTTTTTCCCTCTTTCTTATATACTTCTGCGGCACCTTAATATTTGAATTCAGAAGATTACTAGACTGACCTAGATGGTTCATCGTGGATAATGAAATTTTTTGCGTGTATGTTATGTTAGGGATGCACATAAATACTATGTTTTTTTATCAACTTTTCAAGCACAATAGAAAGCCTTATTCCCAATTTGTGGCACGGCAACAGCTCTGCTTAAAACGTCCAATTCCTGATTGCATGGATGGAATACCTTCTCGTAATAATATATGTTATTAGGGCAAAGATAATATATTATTATTGCTATCAAAGAGAGAAGAGTATATATATATAGGATGGGTAGGAAGACTCATGTACTAAATGGATATCTAATTACCCATTAAGCTATATACTAAGGATATAACATAAACTAGAACTCTAACACTTCCCCTCAAGTTGGAGCATACACATCAAGAAGATCTAGCTTAGTATAAAGAGACTTAAACACCCCAATACTAAAATCCTTAGTGAAAATGTCAGCTAACTGCTCAGATGAATGAGTATGTCGAGTAGATATAACTTCCTTCATCATCATATCTCGAACGTAGTGACAATCGACCTCAATATACTTGATATGTTCATGGAAAGTAGGATTGTTGGTAATGAAGATTGCAACTTGATTGTCACACATCGGCATAAGCATCTCAGATGACAAATCGAATTTTGACATTAGGTACTTGATCCACACCATTTCACATGCAGTCCGAGTCATAGACCTATATTCTACCTCAACACTAGAGTGTGACACCACATTCTGTTTTTTGTTGTGCCATGTGACTAGGTTGCCTCCTATATAAGTAGAGAAGTCAGATGTAGACTTTCTATCTTGTCAGTCTCCTGTATATCTCAAATCTGAATATATTATAACATTCATATGGTCATTCTTCTGATAGATCAAACCTCTTCCTGGAACATCTTTCACGTAGGAAAGAATCCGCACAGTCCTAGTCCAGTGTATTTTTCTGAACTCAAGCATAAACTGACTCAATAAGCTAATAGCATAAGAGATATCTGGTCGAGTCATTGTCAAATAAATGAGTTTTTTAATCAACCTTTTGTACTGACTAGGATCATCCAATAGTTCAGAGCTAGTATCCCAAAAAGGTGGTGATTGTTCAATAGGTGTACTCTTGGATTTGCACCCTAAGAGTCCTGTTTCCTTAAGAAGATCAAGTGCATATTTTCTTTAGGATAACATCATCTTTTCACTGGCATAAGCAAACTCAATATTAAGAAAGTATCTTGGTTTTTCTAAGTCTTTAGTGACAAATGAGATGTAAGATACTCTCTGACTTCTTTTATGCCCATTTGGTCACTACCAATCAACAGAATATCATCCATATATACCACAAGCAACACACATCTCTGACCAGTTTTCCTGTAAAAAACAGAGTGATCCACAGCGCACTTTTAAAAGCCTCCTATCATTACTTTGCGGAATTTTTCGAACCATGTTTTAGGATTCTGTTTTAGGCCATAAATTGCCTTCTTGAGCTTGCATACCTTGTTCTCCTCTTAAGCAACATATCCTGGAAGTTGCTCCATAAGAACCGTCTTTATGAGATCTCCATACAAGTAGGTATTTTTCACATTAAGTTGACAAATATCCCATGAGTAATTGATAGCTACAGAGAGAATAACCCTGATAGTATTGAGGCGAGCAACTGAAGAAAAAGTATGATCATAATTAATACCCATACATCTGAGTGAATCTTCGAGCTATCATTCTGACTTTGTAGCAATCAACTATACTATCTGCTTTGTGCTTGACAGTATAAACCCAGCGACAGGTGACTACTTAGGCTTTAACAGGACGGGTTACTAACTTCCATGTGCCACAAGCTACCAAGGTAGCTAACTCCTCGTTCATTGCTGTCTTTCAGTAAGGAAGTAAAAATGCCTCTTGGTGATTCTTGGGAATAGATTCAGAGAAAAGAGAAAGCAAAGGCACAAAAAGTAGGAGAAAGAGTCATAAAAAATAAAATTGGAGATTGGATAAGAGATGGAAGAACGACTACCTTTTTGAAGAGCTATAGGAAGATAAAGATCATTTGGAGGTGGATCTACATTCGAGGAGGAAGTTAATTCTGTCGCTAGTGGAGCTGGTAGTCTTTATCGTCGTTGATATACTTGCAAGGGACGAGGTGAATTTGTTGTGCTAATATTAAACTCAACAAGTGGAAGATGAACTGACTCAACTGCTGGCTCCTTCAAGACACTCGAACCACAAAAGTATCTCGTGGACTCGAAGAAGATGACATCTGCAGACACAAAGTAACAACCAGATGGTGGATGAAAACATTGGTACCCGCGTTGAGTCCTAAAGTACCTCACAAACACACATTTGATGGCTCTTGGAGAAAGTTTATCAAGGCCTGGTGAGAGATCCTAGACAAAGGCCACACACCCAAATACCCGAAGGGTCAAGGAATACAATATGGCATCTTTTTAAAGACGTCGAAGAGGTATCTCGCTCCCTAGAGGGGTAGAAGGTATCCTATTGATAAGATAGGTGGCAGTAAGAACAGTATCAGACCACAGATATTTTGGAACCTTCATGTGTAACATAATAATGTGAGCAACATCAAAAATATGTCAGTGCTTTCGTTTTACCACCCCTGTTGGGAGGTGTGTGGACAAGTGGTTTGATATATGATGCTTAAAGATGTACAATAAGATTCAACCTTGTTTTGAACAAACTTCAATGTATTATCAGTACGCAAATACTTGAGAGTAACGTAAAATTGATTTTTTATCTGAGAAAGAAAAATTTTGAGTACATAAAAATTGTGACTACGATCTTTTAACAGATATACCCATACTTTAGAAAAATCATCAATAAAAACAATATAGTAACGATAACCAGACATAGATGAAACTCTGACGGGACCTCAAATGTCACAATGCACTAACTTAAATAAATTTAGACTAGACACCAGACGTAACTGATGAAAGGAAGCACAATGATGCTTTCCTAACTGACACAACTCACATTCAAAAGGAGAAACAGTCCATAGTGAAGCCTGTTGTAACTTTTGGTGAGATGGATGGTCCAACTGGTAGTGCCACAGCGAAGACGGTTTTGAGTAGAAGCCACAAACACTAATCTCTGAGGTATCTCATCACTGATCAGTAGGTACACAACATTACCATGCTCATAGTCCAAATAAATTCTCCTTTTTATCTGTAAATCCTGAAAAGTGTAGTGACAAAAGAAAAAAAGATTACACAACAACAAAGTTGTTTTGTAATAGCACTAATAGATAGAAGATTGACAGGAAAGTCAGACACATATAAGACTTTATCAAGAGAGATTTGGGAAGAAGCCTGCATAACTCCTCCAGGAACAAGGCAAGATCAACCATCAGTAATGGCCACAGACCGAATATCAGACAACTGTGACAAACGAGTAAATAAGTTTTTTGTACCCGACATGTGGGAGAAGGCACCAGAATCAATTATCTAGGAGAGATTCCTGGAAGCAAGGAGAGTACTAGTACCTGTGGAAGTGGAGTAAGAGGTAGTGACGGTGGAGTTGGTGACCTTTAGCTGTAGGAGTTTGTTATATTCAGCTTGCGAGATAGTAACTGTCGGCTCCTCATTAGTGGAAGTGGCTGGTGGAGACTCAGTAGTAACATGTGCAGATGAAGAATAATTGGATTGTTCATGTAAATCCCAACACCTCTTAACCCGATGACCAGTCCTGCCATAATGAGTACAACGTGAACGTCCTCTAGCGTTTGTGTGACCACGACTTCCTCCACGAGTGCCACCACGTCCACTACCACGTGTAGCTGTCATGGCTGATTGATCAAAAACTGATGGAGGAGTGGCGGTGGAGATACGTAGAACACGTGCAAAAGTGGTCTGTAAGCTCCTAGAATCTATCTTCTGATCTGAGAGCTGAGCTCAGGAGATAAGCTGAAAAGATAAATGGCCACAGCTAGTTCTTTCTGATACTGCCTCATCTGTATAATATCAGCTGTCAAGGGTTGATATACTTCAAGCTCATCCAGTAAACCACGTAACAGTGTACTCTGAAACAAAACGATCTCCCTGACGAAGAGTGAAAAGTTGCTCATATACCTCAAAAACTCTAGATATGTTCTTCTTATGACCGTAGGTGAGACAGAGTATCTCATATCTTCTTCGCTGGTCTCAGCATCATAACTCCTTTAGCTACAGAAAGCTCCATGCTGCTTACTATCCAAGAGATAATAGCTGTACTATCAATGAACCAATCATTATATGTAGCATCTTTGCTATCTAGGGGTGGTTTGGTGACATGATTGAGTTTTCTATGTGTAATAATAAACGTCTCAAAACTTTATGATTAGAGTAAATAGTTATTGTCATTCAATTTTTCAGATGTTCCATTGAGATTCTTGACGAGAGATTCACGAGTAGCTATAATAACAGAAAAATATAAGGTCTGAATTTTCAGAAATGCGGAGGATAAAGGCTAAATAGATGATTATCCTCGAGAAAACACGTAACAACCGCCTACCGAGAACACTACCACGTAGTCTGGAGGCTTAAACACTAGTGGATATCACGTATCTACCTATGAACAACGAAAACAGGAGACCAAGGGACCTAACACATGGCCTACCTACTGAATGGAAGACATACTAAGGCTGAACAGCCCTTTCCGGCCAAAGGACGAGGCCGTTGGTGCCCTTGGTGGTTGTCGGAGTGGCGGCCGGCGGCAGAAGAGGAGAGAACTTCTGGCGAAAGGGGTTGGAGGGGGGTGCCGGCATGAGGGGAGTGGCTAGGAGGCCTGCTGGCTGACCGACGGGAGGGGAGGAATTGATAGGAGGCAGCGGGAGCGCCTAGACGGTGGCTGCTATCCTCCCTCCCCTTTCCTTTTTTTTAAGGTTAAAAAACCCTGAACTCTTGATACTATGTTATTAGGACAAAGATAATCTATTATTATTGCTATTAAAGAGAAGAGTACATATATATAGGATAGATAGGAAGACCTATATACTAAATGGATATCTAATTACCCATTAACCTATATACTAAGGATATAATATAAACTAGAACTCTAACAATATATTTACAAGAATTTAGTCTCTTGTGTCGTATCATGAAATCTTCATTAGATATAGAATCAATGGTTCTCAAAATGTACATAAGTTGAACAATTATATTGTGATTGGATTCATTATCAAAATAATAATAATGTGATTGGATCCCACTGCAAGAAAGATCATTGTTAGAGAGGTTATATTATGTATTAAGACTGCAATGAGTAATCAGGTTATTAGATATCCATCCAGTTTAGGATACCTTTTTTTCTTCCTATTCACTTTCTACGTAATACCAGAGTTCAGGGATAAATCCTAGGTAGCCGTCAGCTTTCATACCTACTGTTGACCCTTTCTCCCTTCATTGGCACCACCACAGTCGTCGGCAACCCCCCTCCACACCTTCTAGCACAGTTGGCAGCCTCCAATCTCTCTTTTAGTGCCACCGACAGCACAGGAACACCTATCCAGGGGTGTCGACAGCCCCAATAGGGCTGTCTAGTCCCACCAGCCACCCAGGATAGCCCTTTTAGAGGGGTCGATGCCACTGATAGGCTCTTCCAAGTCCTTCAGGCCTGCCAGCACAGTCTTGCCAGGCCTTCAGGCCCGTCGTTCACCTCCTTTAGCCATGTTTTAAGTCTCCTATCAGTCTAAAGTCTTCGTTTGCATGTGGATGCGTGACATCCACACGTATTTTGTGCCTCCGAACTGTATTTGCGTTACTAGATGACGGTTGTACGTTTTTTGGTCTCTTTTCACAACAAATCAGTCATCCTTCTCTATTCCTGTGACAAATCAGATTGTATTTCCTACTTAGCTCTATGGTGGTGTGCGAATCTTTGGTGAAGAATCTTAGTAAGACATCTTAAAAGTTAAAAGGCAAGAATTATCTTCTTTGAGCACAAAGTTTCGAGACTTTTATTGTAGCCCATCGTAAGATGAATCACATTATAAAGTCGCCTTCTGGCAGTAAAGATGCAACGTATGATGGCGGGTATGCGGATGATGTAGCTATAGTATCTTGATTGGTGAATATTATGGAGTCTATAGTTGCAAGGGGTGTCATGATGTTACAGTCGTTAAAGAAAATCTAAGATATGTTACGTCTCACGTATGGTTACGAGAAAAGCATATCCAGAGTATTTAAAGTATACGAGCAATTATTTACCTTACAATAAGGTGATTGTTAAGTTCAGTTCAGGAGCACTTCACACTTCTGCTGGTGACAGTATCAAATTTCGACTCATGTCGACAAAATATTGTCGACACGTATCGATGTGTGAAATCAGGAAAACGAAATTTAAGAGTATGTCACAATGTACCTGATTTCGATGGATATTTTGGTAGGTGTCGATGTTGTCGATGGATGTTGGGTAGTTTTTACACTAAATTTAATGTATCAGTAGACATACCTTTCCCACAACCCAACACAGACGACATAGCTTTAAATCTACTGGTTTACTTCGTCAATCACTTGCGCCTTTTCCCCTCTTCTCTCCTCTCCTCAAGCTTCTCTAACAGTCGTCCAACGCCTTCTCCTGTGTCTTGTCGTCTAGCCAGCCATCTTGCTGTCCAACGCCTTCTCTTCAAGCTTCTCCTGCACCTTCTCCTGCATCTTGCTGTCCTAACCCTTGTCGTCCAACCAGCCATCCCTGTCGATCCATCGTTGCTGTCCAGCTTTCTCCTGGCGTCCAGTCGTCTCCATCGGTTCGCCCTTGTTGTCCAGCCATTTTCGTCGATTCGTCCTTACTGTCCAGCCATCTCCGTCTACCTTTGTCGTCCATTCTTCCCTTTTTTTTTCTTTTAAAGTCTGTGTAGTGTGGCTTATGCCTCAAATCATCCTTTTTTTTTTTTTCAAAAGTCTTCCATTCTTCTTCTTTTTTTTCCTTTTAAAGCTTGTGTCGTTCAAGTGTGGTTTATGTTAGGAGCCATCCCTTTCTCCTCTTTTTTATTTTGTAAAAACCTTTATCATTTAGTGAATTCTTTCTTTTATTTTTTTAAGTCTTTACTGTCTAAGTTTTGAACTATCCTTTTTTTTTTTTTTTTAAGTCTTTGTCATCTAAGTCGTGAACAATTTGTAAGTTTTTTTTTGAAGTTCAATTTTTGTTTCACAAATGTAAAAGATATTTGAGGAATTTCTCAGATATTTCGATATAGGATTCAAAGATGTATAGTATTTTTTAAGTTCACATGTAGATCTTAGGTATAAAGCATAAAACTAGATCTTAATTAGATCTAACATAATATTACATAGATTTAATATTTTTTCAAGTTTATTTTATGATTTTGAATCTTTATGTTAATAACTTGAAATATAATTATATAATCTTGTTAATAACTTGAAATATAATTATATAATCTTTATTTTATAATTTTTTCAAGTGTTTATAATATCTAAATCTAACTTAATAATCTTGTTTCTGCATAGATTTAAGGTTTATAGATAAATTTAAGGAATTTTCATGCTTATTTCGTAATTAATTTTAAAATAAAGATTTAATCTAATAATATTTCAGTTCATCACATAGATGATAGATCTAACATAATAATTCATTTCTCCATCGTAGTGATATTAGAGTAATTAAATCAAAAGATCCAGATTAACTGTTTGGATATCCTATTAATAATGATAGACAAAAAAATACAATGCAAATAAAGTGACAAGTATATGAAGAGTGGAAAAATAACAAGATTAAAATAATACCTTGTTGGTCAATATAATAATGTAGTTAAGTGTAAATCGTATTTATTTGTCATTTCTGTTCAAATGAAAGAGCTATTAAAGGATACTAAAGCAAAGAAAAGTGACAAAAAAAGAAGAGAAGAAAGTTTCAACAAGATTCTCTTCAATGAAGATACTTCTGGTATTATTCTCATATCGGATTCAGATGATGATATGATTTATCTTGTAAATTGTGATACTTCAGAAGATAGAGAAATATATAAAAGAACAGTAATGAAGTCTACAAATAAAGAATGATACAGAGAGTAAATTGAAAGATTCC
>JAMKQA010005737.1:0-11132 GCA_024699735.1 Posidonia australis
CCCGGTCGAGGGTCGACTTTGATCGCCCGATCAGAAGCCAAAGAAAATGACAAGGAAATGACCTCGACCGCCCGGTCGAAGGTCAACTCTGACCGCCCGATCAGAAGCCAAAGAAAAGGACATGGAAATGACCTCGACCGCCCGGTCGAAGGTCGACTCTGACCACCCAGTCAGAAGCCAAAGAAAAGGATCTCGCTCGCGAAAATCTAAGAAAAGCAAAGAAAAAGGACCTTGACCGCCCGGTCGAAGGTCAAATGAAAGGATTTCGCGCCCGCAAAAATCCAAGGAAAGAAGGGATAGATGGATCTCATCCGCCCGGAGCGAGAACCCAGAAAAACAAAAGCAATAAACCCTGGATTGTCCCCCATGAAGGAAGTTGGCTGCAGTTGCGCTGGGAGGGTAGAACTGCAATCGTGCTCGCTGCTGGATCCATGGCACGGAAGCTGGTGTTCTTGCTATGATGCATGTACAATACCCCCTGAAGGAACCTTGTTGGGGTGCCGTAAAAGCTGGGGTATATCTACAACTGGGCATATCTGGTTGTTGTATTGCTGATGTGATATTTGATATTCTATTGCGTGCTTGCAAGCTTCTGCTTAAATGTGATATGTCGCATCCTTATGGTATAAGGGGGGTTTTCTGCAAGTCTCACAATCTTAGTGGGTTTTGCAAATTTCCTCATCTGGTGAACTTGAAGACTTGTGCATTCATTTTCTTGGTATTTCCTTTTGCCTTTTGCAGACTGCAGTGTGTGGAGGACAACAATGCAATTCTTGCAGCCATTCTGCACTTTAGACCTTGGTAATTAAAGTACTTTCACCGCTTGTATGTGATGGGGCCGATTGGATAACTGCCATATTGCCAAATCATATCTGCCTGGGCATTTGAAGCACTGTTCTGATTTCTGCAAACATTGATTGTAGCACTAATTGCTGAGTATGAGCCACTGCGGGTTTGAAGTATATCATGCTTGTTGTTGAATATTGCCAAGGCTGAAGTGAAATGGTGCTTGTTATGCGCTGCAGCTAAATTCTGGAAACCCACTTTCCATGTTTTTTGCTTCAGGCAGACAAAGCTTGCTCTTGCCATGGAAGAAGTCCGCGGGACCTACGGGCTATTGCCATACATGTCAGTTGCCGGTTTCATGTGTTGTGACGGCTATGCTTCTGTGTTGCATCAACTGACAGGCTTATCCTGAAGTGCTTTGTGAGAAGCCTCATCTGCATGCTCCCAATAGTACTACTGTCCCTATAATCTTCTTGACTTAGAAAGGCAGCTGGCATGCCCCTAGTCAAAGACCTAACTCCGACCAAAGAGCAGTTAACATGCCCCTAGTTGAATATCCCTTTTTTGGCCAATATTCCAACTCAAAAGGCAGCTGGCATGCCCCTGTTCGAAACGCGGACAAACGCCTTGCAAAGTGATACAAAATGCAAAAGTGATGAACTCACCAATGCTAAATGCCAAAAGATTTATGCAAGATTTATAAGATGGAAGCAAGATTTATGCATTGTGTATAGAAGATATGCCCTTAACGTCGAGGAAGCCTTCATTACCTGCTATAAGGAGTAAAAATGTCCTCAACTCACGTGGCACTAACCTAGACACTTAGGTTTATTTGTAGCTCTCCTTTAGATGTCATGGACTCCATGCCAAATTCTTAGGGCCCTACACCTACTCTTTTAATGATTCATATTTCTTTTCCTCCCTCAAAGGCATATTGACTTTCCTTATTCCTGCTTGGAGGTAATAAACACCTAAGTTGAGGGGTGGCTGCTCTTCTTGTTTGATATAAAAGAGGTGGCTAGTCCCTTTGCAAATGTAGGATCTATTGGTGTATGCTTCGACTCCTCTCCAAGTTATATAGGAGGAATAGGTTTGTCCTGTATGCCTCTCTCAGTGGAGCTAACTTCTATCTCCTTTCTTTTTTTTGTGCTCTAGAGTCTGCATTTTTCTTTATTGCTTGCACTCTCTCTAGACCTAACATTTTTCTTCCCTCTAGAGACATAGGTCCCCTGGGAATCTGTGCATTTCGTCCATGTCACTGAATAATCACTCCCTCACACCCTAAGTCTCATGGGTAGTAACACGTGAAGAGGACCAAGCTCTTCCTAAGCAGGCATGCTTCCGATTTTCCTCATCGGGCAATAGCTATGCCAATGTTCATATTATGATTACAATGCAGACAAAAGGAAAGTACAATGCATATGATGCGATTTGTGATGTCCAAATGCAATAATTTAAAACATTGGAATGCTAAAGCATGAAACATGGAGATGCGACCCACAATGGGATGCTTTGCAAGGCTCGGGAGTGGCCGACGATCACTGGTAGTACTAATTAGGAGACGCTGGTGGGCGACGTCCATTGGTCCAGCGAAGACTTTCTTCGATTCTTGGGGGACCACAGTTGAAGCTCGGTCCCTGTGATTCTGGCTGCAGTGGCGAGGTAACTGCTTTCGCCTCCCTGATGTTGTTGTGCTCTGCTAAGTCTCTTGTGATCACCTCTGATTGTTCTTGGAGTAAAAATGTCTAGATCTCCAACTGTCATCTATCAGGCTCCCTATGAGCAAGATCTTGCACTACTACTGCCTGATGCGCTGTTGACGGTTCTGAGTGACCATTCTCAGGGAAAAAAAAGCTTCTGAAAACTGTTGGTGATTATGATATTGAGGCTATGAATAAACTCTGGTTTGGATTCAATATGCCTGCATTGGTAAAGTGAATTAAATCGCGGGAAATAATTGTTTTTGGGGACTTACCTGAGCACAGGGGATCTCTTTCGTTGGTTCTGACGCTCGTATCCCAATTCTTTGTGCTCTCTTCGTTCTTCCACCTTGATCGGCTCGGCTCCTTAGCCGTATCGCCCAAGGGGTTCCTTTCTTGTATCCCTAGTTGCGAAACAAGTTTTCGACCATCAGATGGGGATTACTACGAATGGCCAAATGGCAGGAATGGAATTGACCGACTCAAACTGGTTGACACAGTACAAAACATTATAGGTTCAGGCTTGAAGCGGATGGTGTTTGAAGCCGAACAATGAGATTGCCTCAATGGGAGGGCGAATCAAACTAATGACTCGTCGAATACAACTAACATGGGAAAGCTGAGAATATAATAAGATTCATAAGACAAATAAAAGATCAGATAGAATCAACAAGAAAAAAAGGAATTTACTCCCGAGGGGCCTGCTGCTCATGGGTCTGAATGCTGGGGTAATGGCTGGCTAATTATACTGGGTTGTGCCGGTGGTGCTTGTGCAGCTACTGATGTGGGGGCGGGGCCTGCCTCCTGTGAGTTAATCACAATGACCTTTTGGTCAATCAAGTCCTAGATTGCGTTCCTTAGTGTCAGGCAATTATCCGTCGAGTGACCTACGACCCGATGGAAATTGCAGAACGCATTCGTGTTGTACCAGGCAGGAAGCGGATTTGGTGGCAGGCGCACCTCAGGCAGCCTCAAGAGGGATGCGACTTTAGGGAATACCATGCTAAACGGTTCCACTAAAGGGGTATAGTGGCGCCTATCATGGCGTTGCCACCTTGGCTGCAGATGTGCCAATGGCGGGTGCACCACCACCTGAGGAGGAGGATAAACTGGAGTGGCAGTGGGAGTGATGTGTGATGCATGAGGTGCTCTAGGCGTAGGCGTGGGTGCATAAACTACTTGATGCTGAGGAGGCCGATGGATATTCGCCGGTGCAATAGGGGATCTAATGTAAGAAACTGTATCCATGGAGGAATCCCACCTCCAGGGTGGATTGGCATTATGGTTGTTGTTGTTGCTGCTGCTACTAGCGCCACTATGTGAGGAAGTGGCTTACTTGGCAAATGTAGAGAGTGCTGGAAAACTACTGCCACGCAGTGAACTCTCAACACGGGCACCCGCCCGGAGCAATGCAGAAAAGGTGGGGATTGGATGAATGCTAAATAGAGCCCCGACTTCTGGCTATGCTCCTCGGATTATAATCTCAATAGACTCCTCGTCGAAGGGTCTATCTTTGACTTGTGAAGCTAAGGAGCGCCATCGTCCAACATATTCTCCAAATGTTTCTTGGGGCCTATACTTGATAGCGACCAAGTCCTCCCGCTTGGGGACTAAGTCGAGATTGAAGGAATATTGTTCTAGGAACGCCTGTGAAAGGTCGTCCCAAGTCTTGATGGTGGCCATGTTGAGGGAAGTGAACCACTTCAACATGGGCCCCGTGAGACTCTTCTAAAACAGGTGGATTAACAAACTTTCATTAGCCTAGAGCTGAGTGAGGTCTCCGCAATAAGCTCTAAGGTGGGAAATCGGGCAGCCCCTACCATTATATTTGTCGAATTCCGGGATGTGGAAGTTCGAGGGGAGAGTCGCCTCTGGGAAATAACAGAGATCTCGGAATTGGTAGGACCAGCGGTCCCCGCCCTGCACTTGTCAGAGAGTGCACTCCAGATCATTTACTCTCGCGAGGAAGAGCATCCGGAGCTACTGCAGTTGTGGATTGTGCAGTAGAGGCAGGTGCCGCGTACACTATATAGGTCGCTCCTAGGGGCTCCTCCGGATCCACCATTCCGCCACCTAGTGCTACAGCAGGATGGCCAGTGTACCCGTGCATTAGTGCATTATGCTGCGGGATAAAGGATGAAGCATGTGTCTGGTACAAAGGTGAGGATAATGCAAGGGGTGGTGCAACAAGTGCAGAATGTGGGAGCAAGAGCTGTTGGACCAGACTGGTCTCAGGTACAATGCTCACTGAGGGTTGTGCTCCCACCAGCCTAAGAGGCTAGCCACTAGATAGGAGGGATGCATGCTGTGGTGGGTGTTGTGTAGGTGTAGCAAAAGGTAATATTGACACCCCTGGAGAGACGAGGGATGGCGACGGCTGTAGGGGGAGTGCAGTGGGTGCAAACTGTGATCCTAAGGCCGGTTGCACAGGCAACTCGGGAGCCAGGAAGGACAGAGCTGAGAAGGGCTGGAGCGCCAGTGCCAATCCCTGCAACTGCTGGGCGAGGGCTGACATTTGCTGCAGTTGCGCGGTGACAGGATCGTCACTAGTAGCTCCGAAAGATGGAGGCAAGGCAGGCAAAGAAACAGGAGGTTGGGATCCCAGTTGCCCGAACTGGGGGGGGTGGCTACTACTGAGACAGCCACAGTCGGAGGAGGACTGGAAAACACATAGCCCTAGGGAGAAACAGACTCAACTGTTGTGGCCCCAACAACAGGACAAGACCAGGCGGGTGGTCCCGAAGGTGGGGTAGCCACAGGGACACAAAAATAAGGTGGTGGAGGTCCTCTAGAAGCCAAGGCAAAAGTGGAGGCAGTGGTGATGACTGGAACAGACACAAAGGAAGAGTATTCTGAGATGGGGACCTCCTCCAGAACAGCAGAGGAAAGGGACTCGCTGGCATGCTGGGCCATGGCAGATCGCGAGCGAGTAAGGATCGGACTACGGCTGGGAAGGACAGGACGGGTCCTAGGACGAGCTATCGTCGAAAGTGACAAATAACTCGGGAGACGCGGTCGAGAATAGGGTCACAAATAGAGTCAGTGAAAGGAAAGATCTCGAGCTTAGGCTAAGGAAACTCGCACAGACAAGTATTCTATGCACATAAACAAACAAGTTAGAAAAGATGCAATGTTTATGGTGGTATGAGATGCAAAATGCATGAAAGCCACTAGTATGCACTCCCTCGCAACCTAGGGGTGTCCTACCAAGCCGTCTACTCTGGGTTCACACAGGGGTGAATGGGTCTCCGACTCCAGTTTAGAAAAAAGAAGGTCCCCGTTCTAAATCCCAACCAAAGCTTAGGTAGTGAACGGGTGGTGTGTTCGGGGCCTCGTCCTCTGCCAAAGCAGTAGGTTGTACCCTCTACTAACACTGACACGACCCCAGACAAAGGGGAACACACCCGATACTTCATCCCACACCAAACCCATAGGATGAGACACTGAGAAATGTCCTTTGTAGACTGTATAGGCGGACTCAGGAGAGGAGAAGATGCATGCCCTATATGATGTATGCAAAGTATGCTTTGAGTCTTTTACTTGCAAGCTTATTAAACCATGGGGGGAATTTGCAATTTGTCACTAGTTTGCCTTATGTTTTATTAATTTTGGTTTTAATATTTTCATTAAACAAATGGGGAGAGCAAACATGTCTCTAATCTCCTAAGCATGGCATGTACAGTAAGGGAAATAAACATGCAAAGCAAACATCAATGAACATACAAAAGGCATGCGCATGTTATGTGCAACAGTAGTGACATAGCAAATGTGTAAAAAGAAAACACCCATTATATAATTGGTATGCACAAAAGTAAAGGAGATATCACTCAATACTACAAAGAGACAAGCAAAGCAATGCACAGGAAACAAGCAAACAAGGAGGAAAGCCAAAGTAAACGAAAAACCCAAAACAAAAGCTGGGATCTGGTTATCCCCAGCAGAGTCGCCAGTTCTAGTAACCATGCCGGCGATAGCCTCGGGATTGGCACGAAAGGCTAAATGCGCGAGGATCGGCAAAGTCATGGCAAAAATAAAATAAAAATGCAGGAGTCGCCACCTAGTCTAATAAAATGGAAGACGAGGAAAACCATATAAATCATGCAAATAAGCCAATGAAAAGCAGGTCATAAACCAGAAATGGGTAAGGATCCCTGTTACGCACGAGGAAGGTGTTAGACACCCTCGTGCGCTCGATAAATCGGTCTTTCTATGGGTTTCTCGTTTGCCTAAATGAAATGACGGCTTTCCAGCCTTTTATGTACACCCGAGGGCGATATGCCATGCCATACTAAGTGAGTGGTGTCTTATGCTAAAATAAGGGTGCATGGAGTGCAGGGTGTGTCCTAATGCTCAAAAGTATTGCTCATATAATGGGTCAAACATTGATGCAAAAATATTGCATAAATAAGGTCAAGGATCTAAGTACTTTGAGCGATTTTCATCCTTGCTTTACTATATGCAATGTATGAGTTATCATGCATGGAAAGGGTTAAAAACAAAATTGGGTCTTCCTGATATATCAAGAAAGAAAACCAAAAAAATCCAAAAGCAAATCAAAACAAGAAATCATGCTAAAAACAATGTGAAAGCTGCTATGTGCTATTGAAAAAACAAGATGGTGTGCCTGTGTGGTGTGCCAGATTGGTGCTCCAGTCTGGTGCGCCACCTATGTGCTCCTGTGTGGGCTAGAAAGATGTGCCAAAGAAAATACAGAAATCTATGCAGTGCAATATCACATATAAATGCGTTTCGGAAAATTATGCAATGTAAAATCCTTGTAAACTCAAGAAACATGATAGAAAAAGCAAAGCATGAGTAGATATATGGACCTTGTGCTCAAGGGCTTCAAGCCTCACACAAGATCACATCTTATTCATGCTAAATGATAGCAACAAAGTTCAACCATGTCACCTGGATCATGGGCTGATGCATAAGATTCTCCATATAGGAGTAAGGGGCAATCAGTCTACCAGAATTTAACCATGGACTGAATATACAAGGTGCAAAAAAGCCTTAAAATAGTATCATCTCAAGATAAAAACATGCAGGCAAGAACATATGATATCCAAGAATCAACACCAGGAAAACCAGAATCAAATTCCTCCAGGAAACAATGCAGACTGAGATGCAAACAAGGTGATTTGCTCTCTGACCAGTCTGGTGCACTAGAATGGTGCACCAGAGTGGTGCTCTGATTAGGTGCGCCACTCTGGTGCACCAGGTTGGTGCTCCAGAATGGTGCTCCTCAGAAAATCTGCATCAAACTGCAGTCTGATCCAGAATCTGGTCCAGATTTCAGAGATAAATGATTTTTTATTAATTGAATCAGTTATGCAGGCGATAAAAAATTGAGATATGATAAGATGCAAATTAATGGAAATCTTTCATTATTTAAATCTAAATCATAATAAATCATGGGTTTATGGCTGAAAATATTTTCATGCGATTCTAATGCATAGGAGATGGGTGAGTGAACTTTGCAACCATATGCATATGATGAATACATAAAGAACATATCTACTGCATATCTCCTAGCATACATGTGCATGAATCATGGTTTCATGTGTAATGAAATAGAAAAGAAAAGCAACTCATGGGAATTACAAGGTGCAGAATTTTTATCATACAAATTTACATATTGAGCATCTTGCACAAGAAATAAACAGTCTTATCATAAAACTCTTATATGAACAGCGAAAAAATCAAATTATGTGTGAAGTTCAAGTCATGCTTTATTTGATGTACGAATTGAGATAAAAGAAAGTAAAAGAAAGGAGAACCAACCTTGTCCAAGGTGTTCCTTCTTGAAAGACTAAAGATAATAGGACCCTTGTTGCTTTGGAAGGACTGGAGATGCTTTAGAATGCAAGAGGATGCTCAAGAAAACGAGAATAGGTTGCTGAAATTAGTATATGGCTTGCTCAAGGTGATCTCATAGATCTGGATTGCTTGATCAGGGTCCCAAATGGCTGCCTATGGGGGTCCTTATATAGGATTTTTCAAGGGTAACCCCCATGGAATGTAGGCAGCCTCGTAAACGAAGAGCCTGTCGTAGATTCCATGGCATATTCGTTGATGAATGTTACAAACATGGGAGGTGGAAAGCCAGCAGCCAGCAGCCTGAGAAGTGGCTGTGCGCCAGCTTAGTGCACCAGGGTCGTGCGCCCGTTAGGTGCACCACCTTGGTGCTCCAGCTAGGTGCGCCACTTCTGTGCTCCTGCTTGGTGCTCTCCTTTACCTGTCTGGATTTCTAATTGGGCTACCGACCTGCTATAGGTTTGGGGTTGGTTTAGCTAATGGGATTGAGTTTGCCACATCCAAAGCAACATCTGGAATGTTTTTCTATGGACCACCTCAAAATCGGGGTGTCTACAGGTGTTACAAACCTGTCTTCTAAAAAAGTTCATTATCGTTAGATGGATTATTTTATAGAGTGATTGTTTTAATGGAAAAGATTACATTAATACACTATGTTGACTTCCTGGTCATCTTTTTACGGGTGGTTGTTGTTGAGGAAAATACTTTAGACATGTTTCCTTGAGAGGGTGTGCTTAAGAAGTTGAAACTAATGGATTTTATTTTTCTCTCAAGGTAAGTTCTATAGAGGAGTCTTCCTTTAAAAGGCCCTTTGAAGCAAATTTTTGCTTTTTAATACACTATGTGACATTGAACTTTTTCATGAAGCTCGTGAAAAAGCTCCAATAGTAACTAACTTTCATTTTAGTATTTTCATATACCTTATTAATTACTACATTCTTTAAATTTTTTTGTGCAAACAATGTTGTGCTCTTTCAAGGGCTGTAGACAACATTTAGTAAGAATCACTCGTGTTTCTCAATAGGTTCAAGTAGACCTATGCAAAACAAGATTATACTTTCATCTTTAGAAATTAGTATTTTCTTTATAGCATGCCAATTGTCTCATTATCATTAACATTTGTCTCTTAAAAAGATTAAAATGAAAAAAATAAAACTTAAACAAAAAATGCTAAACTAGCATAAATGAATCATACGAGTCAATAATATTTGTTAGATAATTGGGTAGTTATGATTGGAAGACCACTAATACCTAACAAATTCATCAATCATTTCTACACAGTGGAATATTATGATAGTCCCTCATCTTGTTATTGCAATGGTCTTAGATATCAACTTGTAGTTTGATGAAATCATACTCTTGTAGCACATTTTCTGCTAAAAATTAGCACCAAGCAATTACATTTCCACAAAGTCGTAAAAAGACAATAAATTATGTAATATCTATGCCCAAATTATCCAGAATAAATGTAATTAATTCTTATAATTTAGAAAATTAACTATGTATTATAACTTGTGTCAAACTCTCTCTAATTAATTGATTTTATCCATGGTAATTTCCCTACTAAGTGGTATTTTGGACCGGTGCATGCCACGTGTGCACGTATGGGACCGAGTGGGGCCGGATCAAGAACTAAGTCAACTCAATACAGTGCCACACAGCCTCACCGCCCTTCACTGTGCTCGTCATAGTACTTCGCAACTTTCTGCTATACTGCATTACCGATGTGCCAAGATCTTTGACGACTGTCGTCGAAAAATGACAACATGGAGGTGACAACCTTAAATGGAGTAGGAGAGGAGGCAATGGAGGGGGCAAACCAGAAGGAGAGAAGAGAGTTGAGCGAAAACCAGAGAGAAATAGAGCCAGAGAAGAAAAGAAGAAAGAAAGGAAGATGTGGTTGTTGCCAATGGTGGAAGAGGATCTCTGGAGACCCAGGAAGTCGGAGGAGCATTAGGGAGGAGAGAGAGGAAGCCACCGATGGGAAAGGATTGTCAGAGATCGTCTCTGAGTACGCGTCTTCGTTTTTCCCTTTCTCTTCTACTGTTCTTGTTCAAATCTAGAATCATGCTAGTATTTTGAGTTAAATGCATGAAAATGGATAGATTTGAGTTGGATGATGAATGTATGGGATTTTGGAGATTTTTCCATGAGCTATGATGGATTTATGTTGATTTTTCAAGAGGCTTGCTACAGTGTTTTCGAATGCGTTCTCGAGCTTGTGATTTTTGTATCTCGAGATATATGCTATGGTTTTCAATGAAACTTGTCCCAAATGAAAGTAGACCTGGCATGCTGAATTCAATGTTTTATGTAGGATTTGTGGTTCACTGGAGAGGGGTCCGTCGGAGGTCCCAATTCTAGCAAACAAGCAGCTAAGGGATCGGGCTCTATCCCCAGAAAATGGGGATTTCAGCATGTCAAATCAGTTCAGTATGCCGAAATCTTGTTAGATTTACCCTAGATACTTGACTTCGGTAGACAAAAATCGTTCGGTCTATCTGTAACCATGCCGGTAGAGAGATCGCAAAATAATGCGAACAGGTCGGCAAAATCACGACGGAAAAATAAAATGAAATGCAAAAATGCAGGAGTCGCCACCTAGTCTATTATGGAAGACGAGGAAAACCATAAACATGAAAATCATGCAAAACAATAAAAAAGAAAAGTCTTCGAAAACCAGAAATCTGGGTAAGGATCCCTGTTACGTACGAGGAAGGTGTTAGGCACCCTCGTACGCCCGATAAAATCGGTCTTCTATGATTTCTCCAATGCTTATGAAATGTTGGCTTTTCAGCCTTTTGCTATATACGCCCGAGGGCGATATGC
>JAMKQA010005743.1:0-11031 GCA_024699735.1 Posidonia australis
ATTGGAATGAACCGTGGATAGGAAAATTCAAATGTAAAGGAACACCAGGATCCCTCCCATTGGAACGAACCGTGGATAGGAAAATCTCAAATGTAAAGGAACACTAGGATCCTTCCCATTGGTACGAACCGTGGATAGGAAAATCTCAAATGTAAAAGCAACACCAGGATCCATTCCATTGGAACGAATCGTGGATAGGAAAATTCAAATGTAAAAGGAACACCAAGTTCCGTCCCATTGGAACGAACCGTGGATAGGAAAATCTCAAATATAAAAGGAACACCAGGATCCTTCCCATTGGAACGAACCGTCGATAGGAAAATATCAAATGTAAGAGAACACCAGGATCCGTCCCATTGGAACGAATCGTGGATAAGAAAATCTCAAATGTAAAAGGAACACCTGGATCCGTCCCATTGGAACGAATCGTGGATAGGAAAATCTTAAATGTAAAAGGAACACCAGGATCCATCCCATTGGAAGGAACCTTGGATCGGAAAATCTCAAATGTAAAAGGAACACTAGGAACCGTCCCATCGAAACGAATCGTGGATAGGAAAATCTCAAATGTAAAAGGATCACTAGGATCCGTTACCCAATGGAACGAACCATGGATAGGAAAATATCAAATGTAAAAGGAACACCAGGCTCCATCCCATCGGAACGAATCGTGTATGGGAAAATCTAAAATGTAAAAGGAACACCAGGATTCGTCCCATCGGAACGAATCGTGGATGGGAAAATCTCAAATGTAAAAGGAACACCTAGATCCGTCCCATTGGAACGAACCGTGGATGGGAAAATCTCAAATGTAAAAGGAACACTAGGATCCGTCCGATGGGAACGAACGGTGGATGGGAAAATTCAAATGTAAAAGGAACTCCAAGATCCATTCCATTGGAACGAACAGTGGATGGGAAAATTTCAAATGTAAAGGAACACTAGGATCCGTCCCGTTGGAACGAACCGTGGATAGGAAAATCTCAAATGTAAATGGAAATGCCACCTTTTCTGGCACAGAAGTTGTGAAGACTTCCTTCATCCAAATTTGGGCAATAAAACGAGATACTCGGCTATTATCTGGGTGGTCCCCAGTGCCAAGCCGACAGGCAAAAGAAAGTAAAATCTTGCACCGGTCATGGACATGTTGTCAGGGTGGCGATTTCCATTCCGCATCAACCATGATCAATCAATCGTACTAGCCAGAAATGTTCTGCTTAATTTTATCATCAAAGTCAATGGAATGTTTACATGTACTTCAGCTTGCAAAGAACCAGTAACATGATGTGAATGTTAAGAATCTTCATCATCTCTGGATCTCTTGGAGCCCGAGATTTTGGCAATGAGCGTCCGGCTTGGGGTGACGCTGCAGATTAGCCAGGTCTCTTCAACTTCAGCTTCATAATCTGCTGTGCACCTCTTCCCCTCTATGACTGCAAGATCTTTTGATTGTATGGAGCCACTGAGCAGGCGGGATAGCTCTTTAGTCATAGTGTAGGAGCTCAGGGGTTTTTTCTGGAATTGTGCTGGTATTCGCCCTTGAACGAAAGAATCTTGTTGGTAACCGAACTACCGCATCACATGGATTGGGTGATATTCCACTCCACCAGTCAATCCCGACAGGACAATAAGCCGCATGTCAGCTGCATTGAAGAAAGCCTCTAAGTCATGAGAAGCTGAGGGAATAATGCGCCAAATGATTTTTTGTTCTGTCAAGCTTTCTAAATGCTTGTATTCCTTTTGAGCTAAGGTGAGCATGCGTGCATGGCCGCTTTGACAGTAGGATTTGAAGGCTGATCATTGCGGGCGCAAGACTTTTACACCCAGATGTGTAGCCAACCATACTTGTACAAAAGCTCCACAGCCATAAAATTGCCGTCAGCGGCGCATCGATCGATCCAACGCTCGCTAAGTTTCTGCCAGGATGACCGGAGCTCGATCTATCTATTGGGTGACAACTGCCAAAGCAATCTCAGCGACTTCAATATTCACAACCATCCGACCATAGCTAAAAATCAGCTCTCCCAGAAAGTGGACAACAAAGCCCTTCAGCCATAGATCATCGCCTAGGAAGGCACGCATTCCAACTACTTTGCCAAAGTAAGCTAGTTTCAGCATGGGAGAGAGTCCGTCTGTACAAATGAGCTGACGACCACAATCACTGGTTGATAGGCCAGTTAGCTCACTTAAGACTGAAGAATAACCGTCACACCGCATAAAGACGGTGGGTCCCAAGAACTTCTGTAAACAACATATTCTGTGGACCTCTTCCAAGGTTGGAGTCAGTTCAATTCTCCCAAAGCGGAAAACATGATGAGCCATTTTCCAGAACTGGGCAGCTGCACACAGAAAGTATCGGGAAACCTCCACCTTTGCGATATCCAGAAGCTTTGAAGAGATTCCCCAAATCTGTAGCTTGTCACGATCACTTTCAGATAACTGTTTGATCCAAGCCTGGAGAACATTTGAGCATTGTGTGGGCACAACCGCTGTGGGGTAACCCATGATCTGTAAGGCACCTCAGCTTTCCTGGCTCGAGACTCCTCAGAAGGGGTAAACGATCTCCTGTAGGACATGTTCAAAACATTATTCTTTAGAAACAGATTTCCACTTTGCTTCGTTCAAAAGCACTTAGCAGAATCAAAGCAGACAGATAAAAGCTGAAATAGAATTGTTAGGATTAGAGAAATTGGCCCAGAACTGAAGACTACAGCTAACCAAATAGGGAGTTGCTGAACAAACTAAATATTGTGCACAAACCTGAGGGAAGGTCCTAGTTACCCAACTGGTTTTAACCAAGTACCCGAGTAATGAGATATGACCAGCAAATCTTGGGAATTGGAACTATTGGATGACTGTGCCTCCTGGCCGACCACCGGTGATCTTCGACCTGTAGAGCAGTTGACATGCCCCTGGTCGAGTGTTGGCTCAAAGCATCTAACCATAGGATAGCTGACATGCCCTTGGTCGACATGGATGACTCTTAACCAATCATAGCAGCTTACATGCCCCTGGTCGAGTACTGACTCAGTGTGTCTAACTATAGGGCAGCTGACATGCCCCTGGTTTGACATAAATGGCCCTAAACCAACGAGAGCAGCTTACATGCCCCTGGTTTAGGCGATGTCCTTTTGATTCTCTCGAATTGAAAGTCGCTGTCACATTCAACACAAGAGAGCCAAGTAACACTCTGCGACATTTATTGGGATGATTTTTACAGGATGAAATGTATGCATGCCAAATGATTTGTTGGATCTTATTGGTGCCCTCAGCATTGGGAATGGCAACTCCAGACCTCAAGAGACTCTATCCAAGCCCCTAGTTGTTGGGTGGGTCTTTGTAAACTGGTCACTGTGTTTTGGGCTCCATTCAAAACCCCACTGGACCATACCCCTGCTTTTTTGTTTTACTTATTCTTTATTCTTTCTCCCTTATAGGCGTGTGGGTTCACCCTATCCATGGCTTGGAGGTAATAGGTACCTGGTCTATAGTGGAGAGCTGCTGCTTGTTTAAAGGGTTGGCTAGGCCTTTTTGGAACATGTCTCCTAGGTACTCACTCCGACTCCTCTCCAAGATAAACTAGAGGGACAGAGCTACCCGTCATGCCTCTCTCGTTAGGGCTAACTTCTATCTACGACTTCTGTCTTCTTATTCTTTTGTGCCCTTTCACAGAATATATATTTTTTATTTTATTTCTCACGCTCTCATTCTCACCCCTAACATTTTATCTCCCTCTAGGAGGTGTAGCGTCCCTGAAGAGCTTGGATACTTCGCCCAATTCACAATGAAAGGTGGCTCCCTCACTCTCTAGGTTCCTGAATAGTATCTACCTGAGGAGGTGCTACACATTCCCAACATTGGCAGGCTTATTCCACCTATCACCATCGGGCTAAGATCCATGCATGTGTTGATGCAAGCAAACTACGCCCTATATATGCATATTCTGCATGAGAATTAATATGTAGTGATGTAGAGCTACATGGATGTAGGAAGAGCATGTATTTATGCATGCATGGAGGAAAGTGTTGGTGTCACAGAGTGAGGACACACCGTTTATGATCACTAATAGTACTTTTTCAGGTAGCACGAATTAACTGGCTCTGACTGTTCAATGCAGTCCATGTCCTCAAGGATAACAACCTCTGTGGAATAGACCTGCTTGACCACAAATGGTCTGTACCAATTGGGCCTGAACTTGCCACGACTATCAAGGAGATGTATTGCTCACAAGACCAGGTCCCCTGGCAAAAAGCTTCTTGGTCGGACCCTTTTCTGATAAGATTTGGCCATGCGCTTTTGATAGCATTGTGCATGATACATGGCTTGCAATCGATGCTCATCTATCAAGTTTAGTTGAGCGAGGCGGTCTTCAATCCACTCTACCTCCTCCAGTTCTGCTTCTTTCAGGACCCTAAGCGATGGTATCTCCACTTCTATTGGTAGGACTGCCTCCATACCATATACAAGAGAATATGGAGTCGCTCCTGTTGAGGTCTGGACTAATGTTCTATAAGCCTACAGAGCGTATGAGAACTTGTCATGCTAGTCCTTATGTGCCTCTGCCATCTTTTTAAGAATCATAGTTAGATTCTTATTGGCGGATTCTACTGCACCGTTCATCTGAGGTCGGTACGGGGAGGACTTGTGATGCCTGATATGGAATTCCTGCAGGAAATCCTCAACCTTTTTGGCTGTGAAATTCGTCCCATTATCAGAAATGATGGAATATGGGACCCCGTACTGGGTGACGATGTTGTTCTTGACGAACTTCTCTGTCATAGAGGCAGTCACCGTCTTGTAAGAAGCTGCTTCCACCCATTTTGTAAAATAATCAATGGCTACTAAGATGTACTAATGTCCATTGGAGGCTGCTGGGTGGATAGCTCCGATGACGTCTATTCCCCATGTAGAGAAAGGCCAGGGTGATGATATACTGTGGAGCTGTTGTGGTGGTGCATGAATAAAGTTACCATGGATTTGACAATTATGACATCTTCGCACGAATTGACAGCAATCTGTCTCCATGGTTGACCAGAAATAACCTTGTAACATTATTTTCTTGGCCAGTAACACCCCATTCATGTGAGGCTCGCACGCTCTAGCATACACTTGTAACATTACTATATCGGCCTCCTTTTTATCAAGACAGCGCAAGAGCATCTGAGTGTAAGATCTCCTGTACAAGTGGCCTGCATCAAGCACATACTTCGAGGCCAATCTGATCATGGTTTTCCTATTTGCCGCTGATGCATCCGAATGGTGATTCCTAGTTTCTAGGTAAGCTTTGATGTCATGATACCAGGGGAGCTCTGCTATGGAATCTACCTCCTCTATACTCATGCAGTGTGCTGGTTGATCTGTGCAGGTTATGACACTTTCACCATGTCATCCTCTGGTATAGACAACCAGGAGGCAAGAGTGGCCAGTGCATCCGCATAAGCATTCTTGGCCCTATTCATAAAGGAAAAGCATATTTCCTCAAACCTAGCCATCAGTTTTAAGAGATGATTGTGATATGGAACCAATTTCAGATCTTTGGTTTTCCAATTGCCATTTACTTGCGAAATAACCAACATCACATCACCATGCACATGTAATTTTCGTGCACCATGCTCTAATGCTGCCTGCAAGCCGAGAATACATGCTTCATACTCCGCCACATTATTGGTGCATACAAAGGTTAACTTTCGAGCAAGCGGGATCATTTGTCCCTGTGGAGTTTCCAGCACTGCGCCGATGCCCATGCCTCTCCTGTTAATTGCGCCATCAAAGTAAAGCTGCCACTGATCTTTGTCTTGAGGGATTGTCAGCTCTTCTTCCTCTGTGGCGAACAATATATCCTCATCAGGGAACTGAGTCTGTAGGGGTTCGTACTCTGGCAATGGTAAGTCTGCCAAGTGATCGACCACAGCCTGTCCCTTCATCGACTTCTGAGTGACAAAAGTGATGTCAAACTGAGCTAAAAGCACTTGCCACTTGACACATCTACTCTCTAGGGCTGGCTTCTGAAATAGGTATTTCATAGGGTCATGTTGGCACAATAATAGAACTGGATATGCCATCATATAGTGCCTTAAATGCTGTGTGGCCCAGACGAGGGACAAGCATACTTTCTCGATTGCGGTGTACTTAGCTTCTCAATAATTGAACTTTTTAATCAGGTAATAGATGGCCCTCTCCTTGCGGCCTATTTCATCATGCTGACCCAAGCTGCACCCATTGAATGCTGTGTCACTGACAAATAGAGCAGTAGAGGACACCCTGGTGTCGAAGGAACTAAGATAGGTGGTCTTGCCAAGAGTTTCTTGATTTTATCAAATGCTTCTTGGCACTCCTCACTCCAGCGGATCTGTGCATTCTTCCTCAAGAGCTTGAAGATTGGCTCGCAAATGGGTGTTAACTAGGCGATGAATCGACTGATATACTGCAATCGCCCCAGCAGCCCATGGACTTCTTTCTCTATTGTAGGGGGAGGCATCTCGATGATGGCTTTAGCCTTGCTCGGATCTACCTCGATTCCCCTTTGACTAATGATGTATCCCAGCAATTTCCCTGATGTCACACTGAATACACACTTGTTGGGATTCAACCGCAGCTTATACTTTCGCAGATGGTTAAAGAGCTTCCTCAAACAAGCAACGTGCTCTTCAGGCTCTTTCAATTTAGCAATCATATCATCCACGTAGACCTCGATGTCTTGATGCATGAGATCGTGGAATAAAGCTGTCATTGCCGTCTGATATGTGGCCCTGGCGTTCTTGAGCCCAAACGGCATAACTTTGTAGCAGAACACTCCCTATGGGGTAATAAAGGATGTTTTCTCCATATATTCTTTTGCCATCCGGATTTGATTGTATCCTGAGAACCCATCCATGAACGACTGCATCTTGTATCCTGTAGTGATGTCTACTAACACATCGATGTGTGGGAGTGGAAAATCATCCTTTGGGCTGGCTTTATTCAAGTCTCTGTAGTCGATGAACATTCGAACTCGACCATCTTTCTTGGGTACCGGGACCACATTTGCTAACCATTTTGGGGTAAAGGACGACCTTTAGAAAGCTAACTTTGTGCTGCTTCATTATTTCTTCCTTCAACTTCAAGAGCCACTACGGTCGCCATCCGCGTAATTTCTGTTTGACTGGCTTAACTTCAGGTTTAAGCGGTAAAGTATGTACCACTACCTCGACGTCTAGCCCGACCATGTCATCATAACTCCAGGCAAAGATATCTGCATATTCCCGGAGAAGCTCAACAAGTTCTGCTCTAGCCTGTGCTGTGAGTCTGGCACTTATCCTCACTTCTTTGGCATCTTCATCAGTGCTGATATTCACAGTCTTTGTCTCTTCTTCTACATGCAAGTTTGGGCCTTTGAGATCATCATCGTAAGGCTGGAATTCTGGTGCGTCGTGATTTTCTTCTTCCACCTTTGCATCATCCTTTTCTCCGTATGCAAACATGAAACTCCAATTGGGATTCAGCAATCCCGCACAGACAAAATTGTTTAAATCTCGTGGAATAACGAGCTTTTGAAACTTACGACGCCTTGCGCATCTGTCTTGCGACTTGTGCTCGTATCCCAGTCCTTCAAACACGCTTCTTCTCTCCACAGCAATTGGTTCTGCGATTCCTTTGCCATTCCGCCCGAGTGGTGCTCCCTTCTTATATCCCCATCTCTGACATAGATTCTCGACCATCAAAAAGGGATTGCCAAAAGCGGCCAAATGACTGACGCGCTCGAGAATCAGAATAAAGTTGACCGGTTCAAAACAATCGACACGGTAGAGCACATCAGAAGGTCTGGAGTCAAAACGGATAGTATGGAGCGACACTAAAGAGACTACAGAATTAGAAGGCTCAATGAAGGATTGACTCAGCTAATAAGAGAATGGATCTGAGACATCATGGATGAGGAAAGAAGGATCAAAAGATTCAACCTCATCCGAAGAAAGGAAATAAACTCTCGAAGCTCTCGACGCATGCTCAGGCAAAGGCTGGCTGACTGTGCTGCTAGATGTGGATGTAGATGAATGAGGTGTCCGTGTAGCGGGCCTAGGCTCTGTCTCCTGTGTGTTAATGGTGATAGCCTTGCAGTCAATCAAGTTTTGAATAGCATTCTGAAGTGTATAGCAATTATCCGTAGAGTGCCCAGCGACTCTATGGTAACTGCAAAATAAATCTGCCTTAAACCATGGTGGAATCGGGTTTGGTGGTGGGCAGATTTCTGGAAGCTTCAGTAATGACGCTACCTTAGGAAATATGACGCTCAGCTGCTCAACCAGAGGAGTGTAGTCTCTCTCAAGTCGTGGTGACCGCCTGGGTCCCAGGTAACACCCTTGTCGGTGCTGGCTGGTAGACCAGCTCGATGGTGGTAGTGATTTGTGAAGTGCGTGGTGCTCTAGATGCAGGAGAATAAATGATCTGATTCTGAGCTGGCAAGCTCACCATATTGGCTGGCATAGTAGGGACTCCTACGTATGCCACAACGTTCTTAGCAGACTCCTTCTTCCAGCTGAATCTAGTGTTAGATCCATTGTTGCCATTGTTATTGTTACTGGTTCCGCCGGTAGCCATAGTCTGCTTGGCGAAAGCTGCTAGCGTAGGGAAGCTTCCACTATTAAGTGAGCTCTCCACGCGAGTGCCAGCTTTGATCAGGGCAATGAAGGTGGAAATGGGATGGATGCTTAACAGAGCCCCGGTGACTGGCTGCACTCCTCGAATAATTATTTCGATAGACTCCTCGTCAGAGGGTCTATCGCGCACTTGTGAAGCAAGGGCTCGCCAACGCCCGACGTACTCCCCGAATGGCTCGTGGGGCTTCTTCTTGGTGGTGACTAGGTCCTCGCACTTTGGGACCATGTCGAGATTAAAAGAGTACTGTTCCAAGAAAGCTTGGCTCAGATCGTTCCAGGTCTTTATGGTGGTCATATCCAACGACGTGAACCACTTTAGAGCTGGACCAGTGAGACTTTTCTGGAAAAGGCGAATGAGAAGTCTCTCATCAGCCTGGAGCTGAGCGAGATCGCCACAGTACGCCCGAAGATGTGAAATTGGGCAGCCTTTCCCGTTATATTTCTTGAATTCCGAGATATCGAAGTTCGGTGGGAGTACCGCCTCTGGGAAATAGTAGAGCTTCCGGAAAGAGAAAGACTGGTGGTCCCCACCTTGCACTTGTCAGAGAGCTTTCTCTAGGTCGTTCATCCTGGCAAAAAGTGCATTAGGTGTTGCTGCTGACATTGAGTGTGCAGCCGGGGTGGGTCTCGCGTACACTATGTCAATAGCACCTGTGTGCTCCTCCAGATCTATCATCTCGCCACCTGGTGCTGTGGCGTGATGACCAGCGTACCCATATGTATGTGCCAGTGGTGTAGTGTATGCTGATGCCTGAACCTGATGCAAAGGTATTGAAATGTTATGTTGTGCGGTGCGTGTAGTTGTGTGTGGGAGTAGCAGCTGCTAAACCAGTATGGTCGGGTTCGTAGGCCAATGTACTCCCGCCATCACAAGAAACAAACCACTAGTTGAAGGAGGAATATGCTTTGCATGCTGTGGATATGATGCTATAGGTAGAGTGGCTACGCCCATTGTTGGGAGAGTAGGAAGCTGTGGCAACAGCTGTAGTGGTGGAGTGATTGGTGCTACATGAAATGCCTGAGCAGGTGGAACTGGATCCTAAGGAATAGGATAGACAAACACAGTCAAAGTGGGATCCAAAGAAAATGCCATGTTTTGCAATCTTTGAGCAAGGGCCAGAAGTTGCTGAGACTGTACAGTGGCAGAACCATTGGCAGCAGCACCGAGGGCTGGAAGGTCAAGAGGCAAGGATGTCAAAGGGGGCTGGAGGTTCAAAGATGCTGCGGGCTGAATTCCTATTGAAGAGACAATCGCAGCCAACTGGGTATCAAATGAATGAGGGTCAATAGAAGGACTGGGCACCATCAGATCAGATCAAGTGCCCTGGAAGTTGTCATGGTAATCGCCTCCGTTGCGGGCTCCAAACCAATAAAGGTCTGCCAGTGTCCTGAAACCAGAGGGCGAGGAACTCTAGGTGCCTGAAAAAACCACCATGGAGCAATGAAGGAATGAGTGATGAAATGGCAAAAGAGTGAGGAGGGGGAGAAACATGAATCCACTCTAGAGCAGCTGGTGCAGAGGTCCTAGAGGCTCGCTGGGCCATAATGGACCGTGAATGGGTGAGGATAGGGCAGCGATTGCAAATGAAAGGACGACACCTACGGGGAGCTATCGTCGGAAGCGACAAATAGCTTGAGAACAGATAGTCGAGAACAATGCCTCAAGACAGAGGTCACAGAAAGGAACTCCCAGGCTCAGACCTAGGAATTCGCACACAAAACTCTATTCCTGGAAAAGGAAAAGGAACCTAATGTGTTAGTGAAAAAGAGCAAAAAAATGAAAAAAATGAAGACAAGACAACAAAAGAAGAAGATAAGTTAGCTATGCAATTGTTTGCTAGGGTGGCATTAATGGCACGCATGCACATGAATGCTACTAACATGCTCTCTCTCACCATGCATGTCCCACATGGAGCTGACCATGTGGAATGCACTCATGGGTTTGGGTTTTTCGGCTCTGGTCGAAAAGTATGGTCCCCGTTCTAAATCCTGGCCAAAGCGTAGGCAGTGAACGAGTGGTGCGTTGGTGGCCTCGTCTCCTGCAGTGACACGGAGTTGTACCCTCTACTAGCATCGACACGACCCCGAACAAGGGGGGACAAACTAACAACACGCTCTACGCCAAAGCTATAAAACAGGTTGCCAGAATCGTCCTTCGCAAACTATGGGTAGATCGAGAGGAGAAGATGCATGTCCTATATGATCAAACATGCGATATGCTTTAGTGTCTTTTACTTGCGTTTTATTAAACCAGAGGGGATTGTGAGCATTCGTCTCTAGTTATGCCCTATTAATTGTTCAACTGAGTTTGTGTGTTTTAACCAAAGGGAATTATGAGCATTTGTCTCTAGTTATGCCTTATTTATTGTTCGTCTGAATTTGTGTGTTTTATTTTAAC
>JAMKQA010005744.1:0-10530 GCA_024699735.1 Posidonia australis
GCGCCACCTTGGTGCGCCAGCCCTGCTCACAAATGTCTGATTTGGGCTCTGGCTAATGGGTTTGGGGCTCGGTTTAAGGGCTGATCGCATCCAAAGCAACGTAGGGACACTCATTCCTGGGTCACCTCAAAATCGGGGTGTCTACAATCTCCAACAATGGCGGCGGAGCTAGGGAAGGATTCCAGCCATCCCTTCGACACGAAGACCCAATCCAACCTAGAGCAAATAGCGGTTGAGTCCCATCTACCAAACCAAGTAAATATTCCGCTGGTAGTTGGAAGCTCCAATAGGTCCTCCAGGTCAAGGCAATCATTAAACGCGTCCATGGCTGACTGGATCGGAACACCAGGGCCAATGTGGTCCTTAGCCTCACGAACACAATTGAAGTCACCCAGAATCATCGCATCATCCACTTTGCCCAGTCCTTCGAGCTCTGACAAGAGCGCACGGCGTTCGCGGGGGCGGTTACGGGCATATACAGCGACAAGCCGGAATGGTTTCATCACGTTGCTAACATCGAAGTACATAGATTGGTCAGAAACATGGATGCAATCCAGCTTGACAGCATCACTCCACATAAGCAAAATACGTCCACCCGAGGCTTCGGCAATATTGTGGGTAGTAGTGGAGCCCGACCACACAGCTGAGACAAACCGACTGACAGATGCATCTGATCGAAGTTTATGCTCCACCAAACAAACAATGTCGTAATTGCCCCTATCAATCCTCTCCCTGATCATAATGGAGCGATCGGGAGAATTGGCACCGTGCACATTCCACAATAAGATCTTGATTGGGAAGGAAGGGGGTCAAGGGGAACCCTATCCTCCGACAAATGCCCCATCTACCTAGTAGTAGCCCGGGAGCGAATCGACGACACCGCTCCATCCGAAGAGCAAAGGGTATCGTGATCATCCTCCGACAACACAGAGTGGTTCAATTCAGAGAAACGGTTTCGACAGGTTTGTGGTTTGGCTGTCGCAACTTTCCTACCAGTTCTCCTGGTTTGTGCCTTGGTCTGGTTAGAATCTCTCACACGTCCAATAGCTACCGGGTTGGTCGCCGCCATCGCTAAAGCAGAGGCTTTGTAGCCCCGGTCATCAGAGCAGAAAGTCTGACGCCTGGCTCCCTTCAGGTTACATTTGCCACCACCATGAGCGACTTGCGAGCCAGGGGCAACAGTTACACCCTGGACATGCCATTGATCGTTTGGTCCGTCTCCATCAGTCAGGTGTGATGAGACTTCCAGGGACGTTACAGTTGCCTTCCCTTTGAGCTCCACTGCAACCTAAACCACACAGGCGCGTTCCGTATGTGCAAAGGTCGCACAATGCTGGCACGGTGACGGACGCCACTCATACACCACTTGAAGATCTTCAAGGACTTCGATCCGCTTGTTGCAAGCTGGGATAGAGGAGGGAAAGGAGAAGTCCAATCCAACCTCCACACAAATGCAGGCATACTCGAGCCTGGAGGCCTCCATAGTGGGCTTATCCATCATGACAACTTTGCCCAAGGCGCTACCTAGTCTTCTGAGAATGTGAGGCGACCAAAACTGCAGAGGCAGCAGAGGGAAACGAACCCAGATAGGGACCGTTTTCAGTTGCTCAACCTCAAACCTAGATGAAGGTCCCCACTACTTTAGTATTAGCGAATGCCCCATGATAAACCAAGGACCGCCATCAAGTACGCGACGGAGGTTGTCTGGCGAGCTAAAATGAAAGCGAAAGAAGTCATTGTCACGAGGCTTGACATCCAGAGGACCGGAGAGTCGCCAGAGCCAACTAAGGTATCTGGGCAACCCTCATCCAACAGGGTTGGCTCCAATGATGAAACCCATCAGCATATTTGTCCACCTGTCCAGAGCATCCTGCACCTCCGAGGGGTCAAAGTCCACCCCAGCCTGTCCATCCACCAAGTCCGGCTCAAAGTTAGGAAGCAAGCGATCATCTATGGAGGCGTGAGAGACCTCCCTGCCACGAGCCTTGTCCGCCCAAGAGGGCTTCGCCAGAGCGGTCGGTTTCCGGGACACATACCTGGAGACTTGTCGTCGCCTGGAGGGCCGTTGATCATGTCCACGCAGCCCACAGCGAGCAACAAATTGTGGAAAACCTCGGTGAAAGCTAGGAACCACCGGTGGTCGACGCCGTTGTGGAGAGGCATCTCCGTCAGACTGAGAGGAGCTACCATGACGGACATCGGGGCTAGGGTGAACGTCGCAGTCACCGTCACCATCAGCGGCCTGGAGTAAAAGGTCCCCATCTTTAGGCCCCTCAGGAAAAATCACAGGACCAGCATGCCCAAGTGACATAGAGGAGCCACCCGCGGCCTTATCAGTGTCTTTCAAAATTTCACAGGTGGGCTCCACCCCCGGAGCAGCACAGTCAGTGGCACCCAACCCTCGGCTGAAGCCAGTGGTCTTCTGCCCATTGGAGCTGGGCCCCGCATCGGTAACAATACCAAACGAGCATGCAGACGTCCCGCCAGGACCTCCTTTCAAATAATCGAGCGCGTCGTTAAGCTCACCGAATTTCAAATTCCCGCCCACCACGTCAGACGAACCTGGTCCACTTGTGCAAACGAGTAGATTACAACCCTGCCATTTTGGGTCCTCACAGTTTGCCACATCATCACATACAGCATCAATAGCTGCCATAGCAGAAGGCTCCACGCCAGCGTCTTGATGGTCGCTCCCCAACATAGAGCAACCCAGAGACTTAAAGCTGTCCCTTTGATTTCCCCTAGAGCCTCGTGCTTCCCAGTCTGGGACACAGCGCCATGAAGATCAGATTTGACAACATCCAAGGATTGCAGAGTTGTCAAGTTCGAATTGTTACCAATAGTGGGCCCCTCCGGCCGCCCACGACTACCACCTGACGTAGAATTCGATGCAAGAAGACTCCCGCCAAAATGAATTCCTTTCGAAATGGGTGCGGGACCAACGCTGACGTGGGAAGCCCTAGACCTTCCCTTAGCCATGACGTGTTAAAAATGGCCCCGGTCCCACATCCATCAGAATCAGAGTGTACCACATAGACGCCCAAGCAAGCAACACAAACAGCCATGCAGACAGCACCAGAGCCCATGTCAGCCCTCGGGTGCCAAAGGAAGACCAAAGAAACGACCTACGCTCTCTGCCGTCGAAGAGAATTCAACCGCTGCTAGGGGCCACCAGGAGGGAGAGGACCTCACAGCCACCAAGGAGAAGATCTCAGAGCCACCCCACTGGACACCGTCACCGCCGGGTAGTTCAAAGAACCCAGAGAGCCGTAGACAGGAACCAAAACCTACAAGGGAGGCGCCATAGGGAAAGATTGTCTCCTGGAAGAAAACCCAACCTCTCTCTAGAAGGTCCGCCCAACGTAGACCTCCTCCTGGGCACAGCTCCACGTAGCAGGGAAGACAGTGAAAGCATACCCCCTCCAAGGCACAATAGACCAACAAGCAACCTGGTAGCCTGCCCATCGGCTAGGCAACGTGATGCAGGCAGCGGAGGTAGCGGAGGACGGGGAGGAAGTGAGGGAAGAGCGGCCTTAGGGGCCTGAGCGTCGGCGCTTCGACGTCGGAAAACACAGTTGCGCAGCAACCCCTGCCTCAGCCTCCCACCAACAAACTCTCAAAACGATCTATGGCTTGAGTATTCATTAGCACTTGGTTGGTGGCCTGTGTACTTACCTTCACTAGCTCTTCTAGGCCTCTTTCTAGACTTGTTAACCTATTTTCATTTTCTTATTGATAGTCTAGAGGAGAGAAGGTTGAGTAGTATTGTGGGTCTGAATATGAATAAAGGTCAAAGTACTGAGACTGGACTTGATTGAAGTTAGACCCTCCATCATATGCTCTATGGGACCATAGGAAACTAGGTTGAGTCCATTTTAAATTGTAATTTGAAACTGTGACCATGTCGGTGGAACCCTTGGCACGGTTCTTCACCTACTCTGGTGTGCGAAAACACACGAGGAGATCCGATATGGTCACGGCGAAAATGGTGAATCTGGAAGAAGAAGAGAAGACCCGGAAACACCAAGGGGAGACAAAAGGATAAGGAAAGGAGTCGCCACCTAGTCTTTTAATGGAAAGACGAGGAAAACCAAAAACACCAGAAAAACTGGGAACAAAACAAAATGCAGAATGCATGTGTGTGCTCCGTGCTTAATGGAAAATGCAAAATGAATGCGGGCCAGAGAAAAGGTAAGGATTCTGGTAACGCATGGGGAAGGGGTTACGCACCCTCATGCGCCCGAGAAAACTCGATCTTTCTAGGTTTCCTACTTTCTATGGTCTGCTAAATGTATGCTTGCTTATTCTATATGCTCATGCATGAAGATGACGGAAAACATGCTGAATCAAAGCAAAGAAAAGGAATCAAGGGAAAAAGTTAATCCGAGGGTCAAATGTAGGCATTGTTAATGTTGCTTTACTGTACGCCCTTAGGCGATGAGGAAAATCGTGAAAATCGTGAAATTCTCGGAAAGCGTCTCGCAAAACAGCAGAAATTGGGAATAAATCCGAGAAAATAAAAAATGGAAAAATAATCCACATTCGGAACCATGTTGGCTTTGTAAGCCTTTTATTGTACGCCCTCGGGCGACGGAAAAACAAAACAAGTGATAACTACGGAAAACAGCTAGAAAACATAGCTCGGAACAAGCTAGAAAAGCGTGCACAAAGCAAGGGAGAAAAGACGAGAAAATCCGTGCAAAAAGATGTGAAAGGATATGCAAAATGCAAGTGTGAGTGCAAATATGAAAAATACAGGGGGTTTTGTGCAAAAAGCCCAAATTTCGAGGAAAACTGACGTTCATAAGCCCAAATCATCAAAAATACATAGGAAAACACATTCTATGCAATTATGAAGAAATCTGGGGTAAAATGTGCCTCCCAAGTCAAAATGAAGTTCTCTAGGGGTCTAAATGCAATTTATCCACTAATGCATGCATGCAAGTCAATTCTGCATAAAATCTGGGTAAAATGCAAGAAAAAAGTCTTAGAAATGATTCAAGAAGTTTCAGGGGCAAAATGGTCATTTTACCCTTGAAAACAGGCAATCAGAGTAATATCAATGAAGTAAAAGCGCTAAAGTGCAAATTACCCATAAGAAAAAGCATCTAGAAGAATATCAGTAAAGTCTGAGGGTTAAAATGTAATTTACCCAAGAAAATATGCTTCTGGAAAGTTTTCTAAAGAAGTTCAGGGAGTTCCATACAATTTTCACATCAAAACATGCTCTTTGGATGATTTCTGTAAAATCATAGGGGCTCAAATGCAATTTGCCC
The DNA here is from genome assembly GCA_024699735.1 of Posidonia australis. Classification (NCBI taxonomy): domain Eukaryota; kingdom Viridiplantae; phylum Streptophyta; class Magnoliopsida; order Alismatales; family Posidoniaceae; genus Posidonia; species Posidonia australis. Next base: position 5,277 of record JAMKQA010005744.1, read on the forward strand.
AGGAAAATCATGCTTGTGGAAACATTTAGAACAAATCTAGGGACTGTTGTGCAATTAAACCACAAAAATGAACACTCTAGAAGGTTTCAAAATAGTGCAGGGGTTTAAATGCAATTTTGCCAACAAAAACATGTATTCTGGAACATTTAAAAGAATACATGGGCTTCTATGCAATTTTCACAAAGAAAATGAACTGTCAGAAACTTTCCAAGGAAATCCAGGGTCTTCTATGCAATTTGTCTGAAACAAAATACATTTAAAAAACTCTAGAGGACTTTTATTAAAGGTTTAAACTCAGAAAACATTACTTTAAATGTTCAGGGTAAGAAATGTAATATCTTCAGTTAAAACTTTATTAGAAACATTTAAGAAAAAAAATGCATGCAGGACCTAAATGCAAGAAAAGAACCTAAAAGTAATTCTAGAAGGACTGAAATGCAAGAAAAGTATTAACTTTTGAATTTTATTAAAAATAAAAGTTTATTTATTTTTTAATTTAAAAAAAAAACACGACGGTGCCGGCAACGGAGCTCCGTCGCCGGTGACCATCAAGAAGAGGAAAACAGGACTTCCTAGGGTCTGATCTTAGATCAAACCAATCGGGAAGCTAGAAGGGGAGAAAACCTAAACATCTGACGGAGTAGATGTGAATCTCAACGGTTGCAATGCTCCCACGACCCCGCTCGCCGTCGGGCTGCTCCAGCGACGTTCCAGAAATGGCTGAAGGCGTTCGAGGCGGCGGCGCTGCAATCTTTGGCTTCTGGAAGGTTGAGGAGGAGTAGAAGGCGGTTTTCCTCCATCCAGGAGCAAGGATCAAGCCTTCCCATGCTTCCCGGAGTCCGCCTGTCATCGTCACTGCAAATTCCGACGAGCTAGGCTGAGGAAGCCTCCTTGAGCTCGAACTGGATAGCTGGCTGCTCTGGAGCGTCTAGGAAACACCAAGGATCATTCCTCTGGGGCCAAGGAGACACTGCGACGCGCCAGGATCGCGGTTGCACTCCACTGTGCACCTTCTTCCCCGGCGACGGTGACGGAGTGACGACGACTGCGTTCCTCTACTGGCACCTCCACTGCGACCGGAGCGAGGCGATGACAAGCAGAAAAGCAAGAGGGGGCTAGGGGGAGAAGAAACCAAGGCTCTGGGACCAAGGAGGAGCCCCAAGCCAATGCCCCCACCTAGGTCGTCGGAAATCGACTCCGGCGGAGCTTGGGGGCACCAAACGAGCCAGAGGAAGCCTCTGGAACCCCTGGAATTGATCTAGGAAGAAGGGGGAGGGCCTAGGAGCAACTATTTAACCATTATTGAAGTCAGAAAGAGGTGTACTTGGCTGGAGATCCTCGCCGGAGCTCTGTGACGGCTCTGGCTCTCCGCTCCTCTCCTCCTCGCTCTCTGCTTCTCGTGGCTCTCTGTGGCTCCATGGGTGTCTATCTATCCCTCTCTCTGTGTGTGGCTCTGTCTCAGCTTGCTCCTCCTTTTATAAGCTGTCAGAACCCAACAGCTTCTCTGGCCAGTCGTGCGACACACAACCAACTGGAATAACCACCTCCGACTGCCGTTATGCCAGCTCAGCAGACAGTGAACGGCTGTTCCCCACGCACTTCGGTTTGCTCCCTTGCTCGCCGACAGAGATGGACGGTGATCCTGGCTTCTCCGGCGAGCCATCCAACGGTTCTGGTTGCCTGGGTTCATGCTGCATTAGGTTGGATCCGTGGCTTAGAGGCTGATCAGGCTGGATTGTGAGAGGTTTAAGGAGAAAAGATGGGTTCAGTGGGAAGAAGAAGATAAGTGAAATATTTGAACATTTGGGTAGGAAAACTTTGTTAAATGAAGATGGGGGAGAAAAATGAATATGGTGTTGGGTTTGATTTTGGTAGAAATAGGTTTGACTTTGGTGAAAATATAAATTGGAGAAGATGTGGACTGAGCCATTGCGGGCCTTGTGGGCTTCATGGGCCTATGTGAGCCTTGTGGGCCCTCATGGGCCCAAATGGGTTTAGGTGGGCCCAAACAAGTTGAATGAACTTTAAAAGAGTTAAACGAGCCTATATAGGTTTGATGGGACAAAGTGGGCCCAATTGGGTCTCCATGAATTAAATGGCCTTGGTTAAGTCAAAACTCAGCCACCACATCCCCATCCTACAAAATCAGAAAATTAGGGTGTCTACAGATGCCCCTCCCTGAGCGAGGTCAGAGGTCGAGTAGAACAGAGACCGTTGCTCAAGGTTGACAAAGACACCCCTCGTGAAACCACAAACAAGAGTTAATTACCGACAATCAACCACTAGCCAGAGTTCAAACCAGGGGTCCACGCTAGAGATCCTGTCGCCACAGCCGAGGCCAAACGGATGAGCATTGCAAAGCTCTAACAAGGTGACGACCAATCACCTCCAAAGAGATATGACCTGCTATCACACTTGCCAGGGGAAGCGCTAGACAGGACTCACGGTGCCTGCCGACCGGGAAGTGACTGATCACGGAAGTCATCCGGGTAGTTCGGGCTACCAGTCCAAAGGGGAAACACAGTCTGTTCTGATTCCACTCCTTTGGAGTGGGACCCAAAACAAACAGGGGGGCACCATTGATACTACACTCTTCGAGTGTGGACCAAATGGGGCAAGGTAGGCTTCGGACCTACCGACCAAGAAGGGGATAATTGATAAGTTTCGGACTAATTGACCAGAAAGGGGGCAATGATAAGTTTCAGACTTATCGACCAAAGGGAGAAATGATAAGTTTTGGACTTATCGACCAAAGGGAGAAATGATAAGTTTCGGACTTATCGAGCAACAGGGATAATTTACGAACTTATCGACCAATATGATAAGTTTCGGACTTATCGACCAATAGGGACAATGATAAGTTTCGGACTTATCGACCAACAAAAGATAATGATAAGTTTCAGACTTATCGACCAACAAGGACAATGATAAGTTTCGGACTTATCGACCAACAGGAGACAATGATAAGTTTCGAACTTATCGACCAACAAGAGACAATGATAAGTTTCGAACTTATCGACCAACAGGGACAATGATAAGTTTCGGACTTATCGACTAACAAGAGACAATGATAAGTTTCAGACTTATCGACCAACAGAGACAATGATAAGTTTCGGACTTATCGACCAACAAGAGACAATGATAAGTTTCTGACTTATCGACCAACAGGAGACAATGATAAGTTTCGGATTTATCGACCAACAGGGACAATGATAAGTTTTGGACTTATCGACCAACAGGAGACAATGATAAGTTTTAGACTTATCGACCAACAGGAAACAATGTTAAGTTTCGGACTTATCGACCAACAAGGATAATGATAAGTTTCGGACTTATCGACCAACAGGGATAATGATAAGTTTCGGACTTATCGACCATCAGGGACAACATCTGCCCTATCTGGCAAAGAAGTAATGTAAACTCCAATCATCCAGGTCGAGGCAAAAAAACGAAATACTCGGCTATTATCTGGGTGACCCCAGCGCCAAGCCGGTAGGAAAAAGCAGGCAAACTCCTACACCAATCACGCACATGCTGTCAGGGTGGCAACTTCCATTCTGCTGCGAGATCAAGCAACAAACTGGCCAGAAATGTTCAGCTGAAATTATTATCAGAGTCAAATGGGTGTTTACATGTACTGCAATTTGTAAGAAACAGTGACATGATGCGAACATTAAGAGTCCTCTTCATCTCTGGGTCTCTTGGAGCCCGAGGCTTTGGTAAAGAGCGTCCAGCTTGGGGTGGCACTGCAGATTGGCCAGGTTTCCTCGATGTCGGCTTCGTAATCCGCTGTGCAATTCTTCCCCTCAACGGCTGCGAGATCTTTTGACCGTAAGGAGAGACTGAGCAGGCGAGACAGCTCCCTAGTCAAGGTTTAGGGGCTTAGGGGATATTCTTTGAATCGTGCTGGCATCTGCCCCTGAGACAGAGAATCCTGTTGGTAACCGAACTGCCGCATCACACGGATTGGGTGGTACTCCACTCCATCAGTCAACTCCGGCAAGACGATAAGCCGCATGTCAGCTGTATTGAAGAACGCTTCAAAGTTGCAAGAAGCTGATGGGATAATGTGCCACATGATCTTCTGTTCCGTCAGGCTTTGTAGTCGCTCGTACTCTTTCTGGATTGAGGTGAGCGTGCGCGCATGGCCACTTTGGCAGTAGGACTCAAAGGCGGCTCGCTGTGGGCGCAAGACTGCTACACCCAAATGTGCAGCCATCCATACTTGCACGAAAGCTCTGCAGCCATAGAAGTGTCAGCAGCGCCGCAATGATCGGTCTAGCGCCCGATAAATTTCTACCAGGATGACTGGAGCCAAATCTATCTGCCGAGTGACAACTGCCATGGCTAAAGATCAACTCTCCCAGGAAGCGGACAACAAAGCCTTTCAGCCACAGCTCGTCGCCTAGGGAGGCACGCATTCTGGCCACTTTGTCAAAGTATGCCAACTTCAGCATGGGAGATAGTCCGTTCGAACAAATGAGCTGGCGACCACATTCACTGGTCGATAGGCCTGTGAGCTTACTCAACACTGAAGAGTAACCGTCTCGCCGCATGAATATTGTGGGTCCTAGGAATTTTTGTAGGCAACAAATTCTGTGTACCTCCTCCAGGGTAGGGGTCAGTTCGATTCTCCCAAAGCGGAAAACGTGATGATCCGACTTCCAGAATCAGGGGACTGCACACAAAAAGTATTGGGAGACCTCCACCTTCGCAATGCCTAGAAGCTTTGTAGAGATTCCCCAAATCCGCAGCCTGTCGCGGTCACTTTTAGTTAACTGTTTGATCCAAGCTTGGAGAACATCCAAGCACTGAGTGGGCACAACCATTGTAGGATACCCCATGATCTGCAAGATACCTCAGCTTTCCTAGCTCAAGCCTCCTCGGAAGGGGTAGACGATCTCCTGTAATCACATGTTCAAGATGTTATTCCTCAGATAGAGATTTCCACTCCTGCTTTATTCAACTACAATCAATAGAATTAAGGCAGGTAGATAAGAGCTGAAACAGTATCAAGAGATTAGGCCAAAATTGAAGACTGTAGCTAAGTGACAGAAAGGAGCTGAAAAGACCAAATCTGGCGCACAACCCTAAGGGAAAGTCCTGGTTACCAACTGGTTTAAACCAAGCCCAAGGTAATGAGACAAGAACAGTGAACTCTGGAGTGTTTTCAGATTTTATAGACGAAGTGAGCAAGTTTTTCCTGGGACTTATACCTCCAGAGGGAGTTAAAATGTTAGGTCTAGAGAGAGAG
>JAMKQA010005745.1:0-11129 GCA_024699735.1 Posidonia australis
GGGTAAGGATTCCTATTATGCACGAGGAAGGTGTTAGGCACCCTCGTATGCCCGAGAAACTCGGTCTTTCTAGTCCTATTGCTTGCTAAAGGCTAAATAAATGTTTGCTAAACCTGGATCATGCTCTAATCATGCTAATGTGTATGGATGTGACAAGACTAAATGAATGTGCAAGACGATATGTGAAAACAGCGAAGAAATCCACATGAAATCATGAGAAAGTCGTGAAAATCAAAAAGGGGAAAAGTAATCTGTGGTAAGGACAAATGTCGGCCCTTAGGCCTGTTAATGTACGCCCTAGGGTGATGAAATCCAAATCAAATCAAAGACATGAGATGTAGGATCAAAACTAGTCAAATCGGATAAAGGACGAGAAACTCTGAAGACAGGATGAATCGAAATCATGTTAAAGTCATGAAAATCGAAAAGGGGAAAATAATCCGTAGTGGGGACAAATGTCGGCCCTCAGGCCAGTTACTGTATGCCCTGGAGCGATGAAATCCAAATCAAATCAAAAACATGAGATGTAGGATCAAAAACTAGTCAAATCAGATAAAGGATGAGAAACTCTGAAGGCAAAGTGGAGAAAGAAACCATGAATGAAAGGCATGGGATGTCGGCTCACCAAATAGGGATAAATGTGAAGAAAAAGGATGAAAAAGTAAAGATAAGTGCCTAAATGTGCAAAAACTCTAGAGAATGGCTGAAACATGGACAATGCAAGGCTAAATGCAAAGAATGAGGCGTATGCTCATGAATTGGGGACATAGGGGCAATTTGGTCATTTCCCCTGGCCAGATGTGACAAGTGCTTGCATGGGAATGATGCATGGCCTAAGATATGTCAAAATGTATGCTAAATGTCTGGATAATGTCACTTGGAAGAAATTGGAGAAGAAAAATCATCAAAAGGATGTAAACGCAATAAATGACAAACATAGGGATTAAAACGCAAAATTCGCGATAAGAATGAGAAAATAGATGAAAAATAGATTCCTGGTCCTTATTCTGACATGCAAATGATGGGTCCAATGTCAATGTGGCACAAGGATGAAAAAATTGCACTTGGATAATTTCCTAAAAAGTCAGGGACTAGAGTGCAAAATTTACACATGAGTGCAAATGCGGCCAAAATGTGGGGCAAAAGATCAAATCTCAGTGAAAACATAATTTCCAAGTGGATTTTGTGATTAAATGCAAAACAAGGGTGAAAAATAGCCCAAAATATGATGGAAAACATTTAAAAACCCTAAATAAGGAATTTAGAAATAATCTAAGGATCAAAATGTAAATTTTATGTTCAAGAATACTTTAATATGAATTCGGAGGCTTTTATGTAAAATTCCAAGGGCCTGATTGTGATAAAAATGAGTTTTTATGTTAATCAGTGTAATTATGATGAATCCTGGGGTTTAAAATGCAAAATTCACAATCAAAACTCATTTTAAAAAGTTCAGGGGGTTAAAATGTAAATTTTTAGGACCAAACTGTGAAGAAAATTCAATTTTTATGATGGACAGTGTGATTTTTGAAGAATTCAGGGTTCATATTGCAATTTTCCCAGCAAAAAACTTGTTTTAAAAACTTTAGGGACCTAAATGTAAATTTTTTGGACTTAAAAGTGATAAAAACATGATTTTATTTATCATTAGTGTAATTTTGAAAACCTTCAGGACTCAAAGTGTAATTTTCACAGAGAGAGACTTGTTTTAAAAACCTCAGGGACCTAAATGTACATTTTCTGAACTTAAAACTAATAAAAACATGCATCAATTTGTTAAAAAAATTAAAAGATGAACTCTTTAGGGGGTCAGATGCAAACTTCATCGGCAAATTAAAAGAATAAAAATTATTTTAAAACTCTAAGGACTAAAATGCAAATGTTTGGAGCCATATGCAATAAAAAAGTATCTAATGTAATACTTAAATAACTTAAAAACTTTAAAATAAAATTAGTGTCACCGCCAGCGATTCGAAGATTGCCGGCGGCGACCGACTGAGAGGCTCATCCGAGCCTCTCCGGGAGCCTGATCGAGGATCAGGAAGAGGGGGAAACTTTAGGAGGAGGCTTGGGGAAGAGCCAACGACGTGGATCAAGCCCCCGACGGCTGGAAGGCCACGTCGACCTACCCGCACCGGCGTCTTCTCCGGCGATGGTGAGGCTTGCGTGGGAGCGCCTAAAGGTGATGGCTGGATGCGGCGGCGATCGTGGAGGCTCCGGAGGTCATCGAGGAGCGTTCCTGAGGTGCGGAGATGCGTCACGCGCAAGGGAGTCACCCTCTCCATTCCTGTGTCGACGGGCGATGACAGTGTTGGGTCGCGTGGAGGCAAGGGTGACGCTCTGAGGGCTGCGACGACGGCGCGGTGGTGCGGAGATGTTCGTGGTGATACGGAGATGCTTTCGGAGGAGATGGATTGGTGCTGGAGTGCCAGGAGCACTCGGGCGTCTCCACGACAGTGAGTCGCTGGCGACAACAGTGGTGACGGCACGGGGGATCTTCAGGCGTCCAGAGGGCCTTCTTCGGAGCGGTTGGAATCCTAGAACCTAAGGGGGATCTAGGGGGAGGTTCTGGAGTGAAAAGAAAGGGAAGATGCATACCTGAGTGTCTGTTCCACGGGCTCTAGCGGTGGGTCGACGGCGAGACACTTCAGCGACACTCTGGCTGTGATTCTGGGATGCAACGGATGGGCTCTGGTGGGCGCTTGTGCTCTGGGGAACGGGAGACGAAGAGTTTTGTTGGATTGGAGAACCTTCGAAGGTCTGAAGTTTCTCTGGTTTGGGTTTTGGCCCAAAAGTCCTCTTTCTGTCGACGACGAGGTTACTTATATTCCGGCGAGGATCTCCAAGGCCATTGATCCTCCTCCTCAACCATTGGGCGTCGTGGGATCACGCGCGTGGGTAAGAGGAAGTTAGCCAACGATCTGAGATCTGCTTCGGATTCCTCGGGATTGCTCGTCGGAGTTGGCGCTGGAAAATCAAGGTTGTCAGAATTATTTTTTTAACTTTGTAAAGTTTTGAATTGAATTCTTAAATGAAATAGTGTTGGGCTTATTGGGCTTGGGTTTTTGGTCTTTTTATTTGGATTTTTGTTTTGATTTTATTTTTGGAATTTGTTGGACTTTATAGGGTTTTAATTTTAAGATTTTAATGAGGTTTCATGGTTTTAATTTAATCTCTTAATTTTGTGATTTATGGTTTAATTAAGGTTTTAATTGTTTTATATTTGATTTTTTTATGAATTTTTAAGGATTTTTTAGAGTTTTGTTTTAAGTTTTTAATTAGGGTTTTGAATTTTATTTTAGACTTTTTGTTTATGTTTTTACGATTTTAATTAGGTTTGCGATTAAGGTTTAATTAGCTTATTTTTAATTAATTATTTTGAGAATTTTTAGGGATTTTAGGATTTTAATTTTAAGTTTTTAATCAGAATTTTGTGAGTTAAATGTGATTATTAATTTTGGATTTTAGGGTCTTATTAAATTGATTTGAAATTAGGGTTTATTTAGGGATTTTCTGTTAATTAGGGTTTATTTATGGATTTTTGATTAATTAGGGTTTATTTATTAATTGGGATTTTTTTGTTTATTTGGGTTTAATTAGGGTTTTTGGATTAATTATGGTTTTAAATTTTTATTAATTAATGTTTTCAATGGATTTTTATAATTAGGGTTTCTACTTATTTATTTGGGTTTTTAAGTGATTTAATTTGAATTAAGCTTGAATTATGATTTTTGTCTTATTTAATGGATTTTAATTTCTTTTCACTTGATTAGGGTTTAAAAGTTTGATTAATTAGGGTTTTATTGAATTTTAAGTTGATTTAAGTGGGTTTTAAATGGATTAGGGTTTTTGTTGGATTTTTGTGGGATTTTAGGTGGATTTCAGCTATATTAAGTGTTTTATTTTTTTCTAGTGGATTTTAAGTTGGATTAAGTGTTTTATTTGTTTTTTAGTGGATTTTAATGGGTTTTAGTGTTTTACTACGTCAAGTGGGCTAGTGTGGGTCTGATTGGGACCTATGTGGGCTAGGATTTTGGTGGTTGCGACTAGAGCATCAACCAGAGGAGCCTGCTGCCAAATGAGCTCAAAATTGGGATGTCTACACTAACTAAGGGCAAACAAACAACTGAACTAAGCAAGCAAACAATCCACGTAGTGAACTCATAACAAGCACTTAGTCAACAAGACATGCATTTCTTGATCAAACAAAAAGGTCATTCTTAAATAACTAGATTGCTCACAATAATAGAGTCCACCACAATATTAATAATCATCACAGTTTTGCTTTGGTGACTTCTTCTTGTTTGCATATGGACTTGTTCAACAAGAGTTCTTGCCAAGTACCTTCAGCAATGGCCATTTTAGCTACTTAGTGGTTAAAGAGCATAAACAGCAAGAACACAACTATAGTGTAATTGAACATGTGCCTTCAACCAAGGGCATGTCAGTTGCTTTTTGGTCGAAAGTCACACATCATGTGCCTGACAGAACATCAATTTTCTATGTAATTGAACTAGAGCCTTCGACCAAGGGCATGTAAGCTGCTTTGTGGAAAGGAGGACTATCTTGAGAACGTTTGGTGCGAATTATTGTCCAAACGATGGTCAGGTGCACATTCACATAGAGAAGTGACATTCATAGTGGCTCCTACAAAATGACAACCATAGCAGGACATTGCAGCGAGTCAAGCATCAGAACTGGGACATTGTTGGCATGTAAGAAACACTTTGAATTCGCGATAGACAACAAATCCTTAACTGCTTTAAATGATATTCCCCACAGCTGCGATGATCCATGGTGCATTGGTACTCGAATAAGATCTCCATGCCAACATCTATTGGCTAAACCAATTATCTGGACTCCCCAGCATTCCTCTGTTCCCATCTATCGGCAACATCCTTAGCCTTTCGATACCAGGGGCATGTCAGCTACCTTTTGGTATCGTTCTCTTGATGTCGGTTTTATGTCGTTTGCCTCTTAGTTTCTTTCCCTCTGGATCGTCACCGACAGCCTCTCGGTTGGTGTGTCCGCTCTTCAGATCTCCGAACCACCACCGCCTGCTTCTCGATGATGTGTTTGGTTGTCCTCTCCCTGGACCGTCACTGACAGCCTCTCATTTGGCATGTCCGCTCTTTGGATTTTCAAACCATCATCGACTGCCTCGTGGATGATGTGTTTGGTTGTCCTCCCTCTAGATCGTCACCGATAGCCTCTCGGTTGGTGTGTCCGCTCTTCAGATTTTCGAACCATCACCGATTGCTTCTTGGATGATGTGATTGGTTGTCCTTCCTCCAGACTGTCCCGACAGCCTCTCGATTGGCGTGTTCCATCTTCGGATTTTTGAACCATCACCGACTGCTTCTCGGATGATGTGTTTGGTTGTCCTCCCTCAAGACCGTCACCGACAGCCTCTCGGTTGGCCTGTCCACTTCTTGGATTTCCGAACCATCAACGCCTGCTTCTCGAATGATGTGTTTGGTTATCCTCCCTTTGGACCATCACCAACAGCATCTCGGTTGGCGTGTTTGCTCTTTAGATTTCCTAACCATCACCGATTGCTTCCCGGATGATGTGTTTGGTTGTCCTCTCTCTGGATCGTCACCGACAGCCTCCCAATTGGTGTGTCCGCTCTTCGGATTTCCGAACCGTCACCGACAACTTCTCGGATGATGTGTTTGGTTGTCCTCCCTCTAGATCATTACCGACATCCTCTCGGTTGGCGTGTCTGCTCTTCGGATTTATGAACCATCACCGACTGCTTCTCGGATGATGTGTTTGGTTGTGCACCCTTTGGACCATCATCGACAGTCTCTCGGTTGGCGTGTCTGCTTCTAGGATTTCCGAATGATCACCGCCTCGTTCTCGAATGATGTGTTTGGTTGTCCTCCCTCTAGACCGTCACCGATAGCCTCTCAGTTGGCATGCCCGCTCTTCAGATTTCTAAACCATCACCGACTAATTCTCGGATGACGTGTTTGGTTATCCACCCATTGGACTGTCACCGGCAGCCTCTCGGTTGGCATGTCCGCTCTTCGGATTTCCAAACCATCACCGCCTGCTTCTCAGATGTTGTGTTGGGTTGTCCTTCGCCTGGACCGTCACTGACAGCCTCTTGGTTGGCGTGTCCGCTCTTCGGATTTCCGAACCATCATTGACTGCTTCTCGGATGATGTGTTTGGTTGTCCTCCTTTAGGACCCTCACCGACAACCTCTCTGTTGGCGTGTTCACTCTTCGGATTTCCGAACCATCACCGACTACTTCTCGGTTGATGTGTTTGGTTGTCCTCCCTCTGGTCCATCACCGACAGCCTCTCAGTTGGCGTGTCCGCACTTCGGATTTCTGAATCATCACCGCCTGCTTCTCGGATGATGTGTTTGGTTGTCCTCTCTCTGGACCGTCACCGACAGCTTCTCGGTTGGCGTGTCTGCTCCTCGGATTTCTAAACCATCACCAATTGCTTCTCAGTTGATGTGTTTGGTTGTCCTCCCTTTGGACCGTCACCGACAGCCTCTCGGTTGGCGTGTCCGCTTCTCAGATTTCCAAACCATCACCGACTACTTCTCGGCTGATGTGTTTGGTTTTCCTCCCTTTGGACCGTCACCGACAGCCTCTCAGTTGGCGTGTCCGCTCTTCGAATTTCCGAACCATCACCGACTGCTTCTCGGATGATGTGTTTGGTTGTCCTCCATTTGGACCGTCCCCAACAACCTCTCAGTTGGCGTGTCCGCTCTTTGAAATTTTTGAACCATCATCGCCTACTTCTCGAATGATGTGTTTGGTTGTCCTCCCCCTAAACCATTACCGACAGTGTCTCAGTTGGTGTGTCCACTCTTCAGAATTCCAAACCATCACCGCCTGCTTCTCGGATGATGAGTTTGGTTGCCCTCCTTCTGGACCATCACCGACAGCCTCTCGGTTGGCGTGTCCACTTCTCAGATTTCCGAACCATCACTGCCTACTTCTCGAATGATGTGTTTGGTTGTCCTCCCCTTGGGCCATCAATGACAGCCTCTCGGTTGGCGTGTCTGCTCTTCGGATTTCCGAACCATCGCCAACAGCTTCTCGGATGATGTGTTTGGTTGTCCTCCCTCTAGACCGTCACCGACAGCCTTGCGGTTGGCATGTCCGCTCTTCGGATTTCCGAACCATCACCGACTGCTTCTCGGATGATGTGTTTGGTTGTCCTCCCTCTGGACTGTCATCGACAGCCTCTCAGTTGGCGTGTTCGCTCTTCAGATTTCCGAACCATCACCGACTACTTCTTGGATGATGTGTTTGGTTTTCCTCCCTCTAGACCGTCACTGAGAGCCTCTCGGTTGGTGTGTCCACTTCTCGGATTTCTGAACCATCACCGACTGCTTCTCGGATGATGTGTTTGGTTGTCCTCCCTCTAGACCATCACCGACAGTCTATCGGTTGGCATGTCTGCTTCTCAAATTTCTGAACCATTACCGCCTGCTTCTCGGATGATGTGTTTGGTTGTCCTCCCTCTGGATCGTCACCGACAGCCTCTCGGTTGGCGTGTCCGCTCTTCGGATTTCTGAACCATCATCGCCTACTTCTCGGATGATGTGTTTGGTTGTCCTCCCTCTGGACCGTCACTGACAGCCTCTCAATTGGCTTGTTGGTTTCCCTGGTTTCCGAACCATCACCGCTTGCTTCTCGGATGTTGTGTTCGTTTGTCCTTTTTCTGAACCAGCTCTGCCTGCTTCTCGGTTTGCTGATTCGTATTTCTGCTTCTTCTTCTTTTACCAGGTGTTTTCTTTGGATCTTGTGTCAAGTCATTCTTGGGCTGGTATCCCAAACTACTCGGGCAATCCCTGTGATGCCTTATGGATTCCCCACTCTCTTTGTTTCTTTCCTCCTTTGGGCTGGTAGCCCAAACTACCCGGATGACTTTCGTGACAGTCACTTGTCGGTCGGCAAGCACCGTGAGTCTTGTCCAGCGTTTTTCTCGACAAGTGTGATAACCAGTCATGTCTTTTAGGAGTTGATTGGTCGTCAACTTGTTAGTATTTGGTCATTTGTTTTGTTTCTCTATTTTGCTTCGGCTATGGTGACAGGACCTCTAGTGCATCGACCGATTGGTAGCTAGTGGCCATTAACTGACTCTTACTTACGGCTTCGAACAGGGTATCTTTTTCAACCCTGAGCATCGGTCTCTGCTCCTTTCGTCCTTCGACCTCACTCAAGGAGGGGCATCTTTAGACACCCCAATTTTGCAGGTTTGCAGGATGGAAGTGTGGTAGATGGGCTTTTAACTACAAATAAACCCATTTAATTCATCTAAGGGCCATTTAATCCCAAAACCCATGAAGGCCCATTAAGCTCACCTTAGGCCCATTAAGCTCACCTTAGGCCCATTAAGCCCATGAAGGCTCACCAAGTCCATTTAATTCATCCAAAGCCCATTAATCCCACCAAGGCCCATGAAGGCCCACCAAAGCCCATTTAAGCCCACTTTCTCAAACATAGATTTGTTATAGGGTTGTTAGAGTTTGTTAGTGATTAGTTAGAAGGTTAATAGTTGGTTAGGTTGTAAGAAGTTGTTAGGTAGTTATAGTTTATTGGAGTGGGCTGTTATGATCTTGTTAGCAGTTAGTGGTTTTCCTTGACTATAAATAGAGAACTGGTGGGTTGAGAAGGAAGAAGTCTGAGAGAGAGCTACAGGAGGAGAGAAGGGCTCCTAGAGGTGAGAGGCAAGCAATTCTGGTGACCTTCGGCGAGCTACAAGGGAGAAATCACATTGCCAGACCAAGTACGCCCTCTTCCATCCATATTTAGCTTCAATTTTAGTTTCATAGGACTTCTTATGTTCCCTGGAGTTGATTCCAACAAATCTAGAGTCTCCTTTGGTTGGAATCAACCCCTAGGCCTCGCCGGAGTCGTTTTCCGACGACCTTGGTGGGGGGCTGGTCCAAGCCATGGCCCTGGCCCTAGAGCATCCATTCTTCCTCCCCTGGTCTCCCTCTTGCTTCTCTGACCCCTGGCGCGCCGTTTCAAGCCACCGTTCAACCTCCAAGAGCCATACGCCGTCGACGCCGCTCTGTCACCGTTGCTGGGGAAGATGATGCACAGTGAAACGCAACTACAAGCCTGGCGCATTGCAGCACCTCCTTGGCCCCTGAGCAACGATCCTCAGTGTTTGTTCAACGCTCCAGAGTAGCCAGCGTTCCATTTCGAGCCCAGGGCATCCTCCTCAGCCAAGCTCGTCGGAGTTTGCAGCGTCGACGGCGAGATTGATTGAGAGAAGCACTTACGCGTCCCTCCTCGCATCCATGCCCTTGGACGTTTTCCACTTCTCCTCCTCAACCCTCCGGAGGTCCCAGACCATCACGCCACCGCCTCCAGCAGCCCTAGTCTTCTCGAGCGTGCTGCCAGAACAGCAACGACGACGAGTGAGGTGGGGGGAAGGAACCAGTCGTCCGATCCTTCATCCAATCTGTTGGATCTTCTCCCCTCTTCTTCTTCTTGCTTCCCATGGGGTCTGATCTTAGATCAGACAACAGGAAAGCCTCCGATAGCCTCTCCAGCGGTCGTCAACGGCGGAGCTCCATCTCCGACGACTGTCGTTGTCATTTTCTTTTAAAAAATTAAAAAACATTTTTATTTTAATAAAACTCAGAAACTTTCTATCTATTGCTCTTAGGTCCTTTTCTTTATTGCAAATAAGTCCTTTTCTTACATTTAGGTCCTTAATCATTTTTCATAAATCGTTTGAATAAAGTTTTAATTGAAAATATTGCATTATGCCCCCTGAGTATTCAAAATAATGTTTTCTAGGTTTAAAAGTTTAACAAAAAACCCTTACATTTTCTTTTCAAGCATTTTAGTCCAATGTTTTTGCATAAATGACCCTAAACTTTTCTGAAACCTTTCTGAATACATATTTTGCTGGTTAAATTGTATTTAAACCCTTGAACTTCATTAAAATAACAATGAATGCATGTTTTCTTTGGTTAATTTGCATTTTAGCCCCTAAACTTCTCTGAAATCATTCTAAATGCATATTTTGCTGAATAAATTGCATTTAAGACCCTAAACTTCACAGAACTCTTCTGAATGCATTGCTTCTTTGGTAAAATTGCATTTTAGCCCCCACACTTTATAGATTTTACACTGAATGCTTGTTTTCTAGGGAAAAATGACTGTTTTTCCCTTGAAATTTTCAGGAACTTTCCTGAACCTTTTTCTTGCATATTTTACCCTGAATTTCCATTGAGTTGCTTTAAATGCATGTTTTAGTGGCAGAATTGCATTTTAACCCCTAGGAAACATCAATTTGGCCAGAAATGCACGTATTTGCACATTTGACCCCAGATTTCTCCAGAATTGCATGAAAAGTGTTTTTCTAAGTAGTTTTTGTGATTTGGCTTCAGAATTTCGTTTTAATTCAGAATTTTGATGTTTTGCACAAAAGCCCCTGGAAATTTCATTATCACACTCATACATGCATTTTGCACATTTTGTTGCACTTTTTTTATGCAAGTTTTCTTGCATTTTCTTCCTTACAATGCGCATGCTTTCCTAACACGTTGCGAGCTTAGTTTTCTCATCGTTTCCCCGATTCTTTCCGATTTTCATGTCATTTGACTTGATTTGGTTTTCCATCGCTCGAGGGCATACATTAAAAGACTTATCAAAGCTGACATTGTCCCGAATGAAGATTATTTTCCCTTTTTGATTTTCTCGGATTTATCCAAAATTTCCATTGGTTTACGGGACACTTTCTGAGAATTTCTCGATTTTCACGATTTTCCTCGTCGCCCAAGGGCGTACAGTAAAGCGGCATTCTCAATGCTTACATTTGACCCTTAGATTAACTTTTCCCCCTTATTTCATTTCTTTTCTTTGATTTGGCATGTTATCTTCAGTCATCTTTAGCACACTGTAGACACCCCGATTTTGAAGTCACTTGGCAGTAGGCTCCTCCGGTTGATGCTCTGGTCGCGACCACCAAAACCCTAGCCCACACAAGCCCAATTAGGCCCACATTAGCCCACCTGACCTAATTAAACCTAAAATCTAGCAAATCAACCTAAGCCCACTTAATCCAGTCAAAATCCCCTTAAAAATCCAATAAAACCCTAATTTAACAAATAAAATCCATAAACCACAAAATCCGATT
>JAMKQA010005746.1:0-11833 GCA_024699735.1 Posidonia australis
TTTTGGTGAATTTCCACATGTTTTGAGAAATAGGAAAGTTGTGGCTTTTGAAAAAGCCTGGCTTGGGATTGAGGTCCCAAGTGGTGATTTTTGTAAAGAAATGGATTTGGTTTTTGGGAATGAATCCCAAGTGTGGTTTAATAAGGAAGTGATTTTCTAAGATTAAAACTAAGTTTTCCTATATTGAGAAAAGAGTTTTCTTTGGTTTTATTTTGCTTGCTTGTGGTTGGGTGTTTTGGGGGCGTGTACTGGGTGACTTAGATGTCACTCACGCGTGCTGTGTGTGTTTCAGGTGTGGACCGCGTGCAGCCAGTTTCCGGTGCAGGAATCGGAGTTTCTAGCCGGGCATCGAGATCCTAGAGGTGAGCCTTGGTTACAGTCTTTTTGTTCTGTAATTTGTGTAATTAGGCTTGTGATGCTATTGTTTGGTAGCGTGCCCGGGTTCGGGACGTTACCGTTAATTTACATATTTACCCCCTTACAAACCCCCACCTTCTCTTCCTTTCTTCCTTTCTTTGGACTCGACTCATCATCCTTTCTTTCCTTCCTCTTTATCTCATGACCTAATCTCTCTCTGGGGTTTCTTCCGTTCTTCCTCACTTCCTTTCTCCATTTCATGTACCTTTCTTCCTCTCTTCCTTTCTTGCTTTCCTGCGCCCCTGTTCGTTTCTTCCTCTCTTCCTTTCTTTCTTTCTCTGCTCTTCCTCTATGTCACTGTCGATCATCGGGTCTGTCGCCTTTGCCATCAGGTCCGTCACCTTAGGCACTAGGTCCTATTGTGTTGCTTATGGTTGTCACAGTCATGGATTGTGGAGATCAATCAAGTCCAGAGCCATTTTGCCGTCGTTCTTGCCACAAAATACCTCAACTTCGCTGTGAAATCAGTTGTCGTCACCGTGAAATTTCTCGTCGTCGCTGTGATTTCACTCATTATCGCTGTAAAATCTCTTGCCATTGTCATGAATTGTAAGAATCTAACCTCATAAATTAGGTTTTCTTGAGTCGATTGAGTACTAAGATTTACCACTACACAAAATGGAGACAAAGAGAGGACTGGTTAGAATAGAGACAGAATAGAAACCTCTATCATTTTTTCTCTATCTCCATTTCTTTCTGTTGTTAAAAGAGAGACCTCAAAACCTCATTAAACCTTGATCTCTTAACAACAACAAAACATCAAAAGAAGAAGAAAAAAGGTAAAAGAATACCTAATCTGAAGGGGAGGAGACACTTCTAATCAGCACATGAATTTCTAATCTGCAGTAGAAGAATATGTTATTTAAAAACAATCAACAATATGGGTTACACCATAGAAAAATCAATACCACCGAAAAATATTGATAAATCAATATTCTGAATTATGATGAGGATATTAGCAATTATATTTACATATTTTCTAAAAAATAGACAATCTTTATTGCAAGTACACAACAATACATTTTTTCGACAAAAAAGGTTGGATGCATATCATTAAGGTATCGTCTAACAAATAAATATGATGAAAAAAATGTTGGATTTATAACCCAATGGCTTGAGTTTCTTATTACATAAAAAAGACAATAAATTAGTTCAAAATGCCATCAGCTTATTTTGAAGCTAACCATGAACGGGTATTTATTAGATAAGTTTATAAATCAACTAGCCAAATCATGGCCTCCTATTCAGAATTCCAAGTTTATTTTTAAATCTAACCTCCAAGTTTATAAATCAACCAACCAAATAATGGCTTGTTATTTAAGTTTATTTCCAATCAACATATTAATTTTTTTTAATGATTTACCACTACGGAAATTAGATTTTTTTTGCAAAAACAATAAGGAAATTTTGAATAATGGAAAAGTTTTCACTAATTACTAGTTTTTAGTTCACTATAAATACCTAAATTTCATGATGAAAAATAAATTCTTGCAAGTGAGAAAATCGACGACTGATAAAACATAAATTGCAGGAATTTTAGGAATGCATTATTGAAAAATATATACGTACTTGCAGTGAATGAGAAAGGAGATCTGTTTGGGAATACACCATCAACATGGGATGACAATGAAGGAGAGGATACCATTGAGATAAAATTTACGGATGATCACAACTCACAAGATAAACTAAAACTTGAAGAGAGTACACCATGTTTGAACGATACAGACACCGATTTGCAGAAATGGTATGAGGAAGGTGGTCACAGCTTTCATGATAAATTAATTGAAAATGAGGGATCTGTATGGAATTGGTTCAAATGGTAAGATTATGTTGCATATGTTATAGACATCTATTTCTAATATTGCCTATGTTTCTTTACAAAAACATGGTTTCTAAATTGCTATTTGATGTGTTTTCTGTTCTGAGGTCTCTATGGATTTTACACATTTTCCTATTGTCTTGTAAAGATTGGAAAATAATCTTTGTTGTTGATTACCCTCAACGAGAACTAGATAATAATGATTTACGAAATTTTTGAATTGAAGTATGTCAAATTCATACATACAGGTGAAAGTTTAACTTCACATTCAATGTCATATTACTTTAATATTATAAATTAAAATATAGTTATATAAAACTATTTTAATACATAAGTACAATCAAATCTACACTGGAGTAGTTTCTTCTCTCCTTTTCTTTTTAGTATTCAATGAATTTGAAAGAATACAACATTTCAATAATTAATAACAATAAATAACTTCTTTTTATACAACAAAAGTATATTTTTTAATCTTTACTGAATTTGGAGTCAATTAATCAAAACATAGAAAAATATATATAAAGATAATATTTGTATTTACTAAAAAAATAGATAACCAATATTTAAAGATCAAAATTAACCTATCTGTCCTCATGTATAGGGATTTTCTGATTCCTCTCCAAGGATATGGTGCTAAAATCTCCAAAGATGTAGTCTTTTAAGAACTTTGAATCGTACCGTAGTGTTATAGTCAGAAATAAAAAGGAAAGAAAGATGAAGAAGCAAAAGATATTTTTCTCTTCTTATTCCCAAAATACAATAATGAAAATATATAGATGAGAGAAGATCCATTGTAGATTAATACAATTCCTACTACAAAAGGAAACTGTAGACACCCTGATTTCGAAGTCACTTGACAGCAAGCTCATCCGGATGATGCTCTGATTACGACAACCAAAACCCTCGCCCACTTAAGCCCATACAAACCCATTCAGGCCCACACTAACCCACTCTGATCAAATTAAAATAAAAACCAAACAAAACACATTTAAAATCCACTTTAAATCCAATTAATAAAACAAAACCCTAATTTAAGTCAAAGTCAAATTTAAAACACTTAAAAATCCAATTAATGAAAAAAAAATCCGAATTCAAGTCAAAATGAAATAAAATCCACATAAATCCATTTAAAATCCAAGTAATTAAGTGAAAACCCTAATTAAAGTCAAAAGCCATTAAAACCCCTAATTATTTGAAATTCAAAACCCTAATCAATCTAAAACCCTAAATAAACTAATAAACCCTAATTTAAAATCCAAAAACCCTAAATAAACTAATAAACCCTAATTTAAAATCCAAAAACCCTAAATTAAAACCGTAAACCCTAATTAAAGTTCAAAACCCTAAAATTTAAAATCAAAATTATAAAATCCATGAAAATCCCAAAACAAAAATAAAATAAAAGCCTAAAATAATTAAAACCCTAATTTAAAACCAGTTAATTCAACCTTAACCACAAATTTAATTAAAATCGTAAAACACAAATAAAAAGCCTAAAATAAAGTTCAAAACCCTAATTTGAAAACTTAAAATCAAAAATCCTAAAATCCATGAAAATCCCAAAATAAAATAAAACAAAAACCTAAAACCCTAAATCAAAACCTAAATAAAATACTTAATTAAATCAAGTGAAAACCATTTCAATAAAAACCTAAATAATGTCCTTAATTAAATCAAGTGAAAACTAAAGAAATCTTAATTTAATCTAATCAAATCCGAAACTTAAATCAACCAATTCAAAATCAGAATTCAAATAAATCCAAAACCTAAAAATCAAGCGAAAACAATTTAATCCATTTAAAACCAAGAAAAATCATTTAATTAAATTTAAATCATCAAATAAAACCATAATGAACTTAAAATATTAAAACACAAATAATCAATCCGAATCCGCAAATCAAATCACAAATAATCAAATTAATCTTAAGTTTAAATCACAAAACAATAGAAAAAAAGAAAAACAAAAGAAAACAAAACCCTAAACCTGTTTCAGCCCTATAAGCCCAATAAATGTTTAAATAAAAAACCTTTATAAAATGGATTAATATTTCCAGCGAGCCTTCACCGCCGGTGACCGCGTTCTTCAGCGAGATCTCCGGTGATCAATCCCGGATTTTCCAGTGCTGAATCCTTAACCCCGCGATCACTGAACTTTCCTTCTCCGTCAGGCGCTCCATCCAACGGCGTTGGCCCCAGGAGGAGGAGATCGATGGTGGAGGAGGCCTCTGCCGGAGCTTAAAAGCTCCTCATCGCCGACAACTTGAACCCATCGTCGAAGCCTCCCATCCAGCGTGCAAACTCCTCTCTCTTGAGACCTAGATCATGAGCGACTCCACCTCGACCTTCCCAGGCCACCAGATCTCTTTTTTTGCTCCCAGAGCCTTCATCGGAGTCGCCCATCGCCGTCAAACGCCACCGGAGACCACAGGACAGCCAGCCAGGTAATCTCTTTCCCCTTCCTTTTTTTCCTTTGCAGTAGGTCTGTAGAAGCGTTAGGGTTCCCCCCTGTTTAGGCCACGATAGTGGGCTTTCCCCCCTTTTCTGGCCCGTTGTCAATCCACCTCTGGTGGTGGGTTCAGCCCACCGGAGAGGTTTTAGGCCACTTGGCCTCAGGCAAGGCCCTCGTGGGCCTCTCCTCCCTCTTCTCCCTATTCTTCTCCTCTCGTCTAGCTTCTTCTTTTCTCCTCTTTTTCTCTGGCCTCCTGGAGTTCACAACCGACGCCGTCGTCGATCCTATCATCGCGGACCGTCGACCTTCACCGCAGAGTCGACCATGGAGCTCCGCACGTCCCCGCTCAGTACCGTCACTCCGGAGGGCTCGCCGCATGACCATGAACCCTAGAGGGTCTCCATCTCGCCTCCAGGATCGCCGGAGCGCCTCAACGATCCCCTGCAGCCACCACCGCTAGTGCAAGGGATGGGAGGAGCACCTCCGATCTCCCCGGAGCAAGCCGACACCTCCTAGAGCTCCATCGTGCCTATCCGATGCTTCCTAGCCGTCCCCGCTCTGCTTGGACTGCCTGCACGCCTCCAGCCCCTCCACTGTCATCTTCCCCAGCACCGGTGGAACACCTCGTCGGAGCGCGAGATGGGGGGAGAGGCTCAGGCCTCGCCAGCCTCTCCCGACACGCCGGAGACCATCGCCATGCCTCCACGAAGCTTCCTCAGCCGCCGCGC
Organism: Posidonia australis; assembly: GCA_024699735.1. NCBI lineage: Eukaryota > Viridiplantae > Streptophyta > Magnoliopsida > Alismatales > Posidoniaceae > Posidonia > Posidonia australis. The sequence continues at coordinate 5,414 of JAMKQA010005746.1, forward strand.
GTCGCCCCTCGTCGCTAGATCGCCGCCACTAAATCGCTGGAGAGATCGCAGGAGGGAGAACGCTGGTGATCCTCCGACGATCTTCGGAAAAGATCGTTTTGGGCCGTAGCCCTTTAATTCTAGATCTTTACTAATAGGTCCTTAAATATTTACATTTCAATCCTTTTTTTTAAATTTAGTCCGGATCTTTTACACTTTAGCCCCTGTAAATTAAAAAATACATTCTATTCTATTATTTTCTCTGCAAAAATTTGCATATGCCCCCTGCATGTTTTCTTTTTTTAATTCCTAACATATTCGTGCATGTTTATTTGCATTTAAGCCCCTACATCCATGTTTTCTTTATAGTTAAGTCCTGAACATTTGCATGTGACCCCTGAAACTCTTTAAAATGAACTTTCTTTGGGAAAATTGTAATCTAAGTCCTAAAATATCTAAAAATCATACTGTTCATCTCTAAAATTCAATTTTTATCACATTTAAGTCCTGAGCTTTTGCAATAATCCCCAGAATTTCTGAAAAATGGTTTTCTTTGTGAATTTTGCACATTAACCTTAATAAATTGCATAATTACACTGGACCACATAAAATTCCGTTTTTTTATCACTTTCAGGCCCCTGGTATTTTGTACATTGGTCCTTTGGTTCCTAATAATCATTCCTGAGAACATACAATTTACATGCAAGCCCTTGATTATTTCTAAATCCATCACTTAAGGTTTTAAAATGTTTCCTTGCATATTCTTTTTATTTTTCACTTATTGCATTTTAATTTTTTTTATTTAATCATAAATTCCACTAAAAAACCATGTTTTCATTGTGAATGGAGTTTTAGTCTCACATTTTAATCACATTTGCACCTATGTGTGAATTTTGCACTTTAAACCCTGAATTATCAGGAAATTATCTAAGTGCAATTTTCACACCTCAGTGTCACATTGACATTGGATCTATCACCTGCATGTTAGAATAGAAGCCATGAGTGTAGTTTTCATCCAGATTCTCATTCTTCTTGTGAATTTGGCATTTTAGTCCCAATATTTTTTTTATTGTGCTTATATCATGTTATTGTTTTTCCCTTCATGTCTTCTTGCAAATAACACATTCTAGATGTTTTGTACACATTTTGTCATAACCTAGACCATGCATCACTCCCATGCTAGCATTTATCACATCTGGCCAAGAAAATGACCAAATTGCCCCTATGCCACCAATTCACGAGCATGCATCTCAATTTTTTGGATTTAGTCTTGCATAGTCCTTGTTTAAGCCATTCTTCAAATTTTTTGCACATTTAGGCACTTATCCATGCATTTCATATTATTTCTCCTCACATTTGCATCCTTATTTAGCCAGCCGGCATCTCATGCCTTTCCTTCGCGGGTTTTCTTTCTTCACTTTGTTTTCAGAGTTTCTTATCTAACATCTGATTTGATTTACTTTATTCCCACATTTCAGATTTTGATTTGATTTGGATTTTATCGCCCGAGGGCGTACACTATTTGACCGGAAGGCCCACATTGGCCCATTGGCAGATTATTTCTCTCCTTTGATTTTCATAACTTTTTACTTGATTCTGAGGATTCGGGTCGACCCCATTTTTATCTTCTTGATATCAATATGATTTTCTAAGCCTTTCTCATTAACAACCTCGTCATTTCATGTGGTTTTTCTCTGTTGTATCATACTTTGTGATTTCATCATTTCATGTGGATTTCTTTGCAGTTTTCGCATACCACTTTGTACACCCCTCCAGTTTTGCCATGACACCCATATTAGCATGATCTAGGCTTAGCAAACATTCATTCAGCCGTAGCAAGTGATTTAGGCTAGAAAGACCGAGTTTCTCGGACGTACGAGGATACCTAACACCTTCCTCGTGCGTAATAGGAATCCTTACGCATCCTCTGGTTAGCAGACATCTGGTCTTCACATCTGCATTCAATCCCTTGTGGTTTTCCTCGTCTTTCCCTTAAAAGACTAGGTGGCGACTCCTCTTTTCTTTTCCTTTTATCTTGCGCCTTCGTCATCTTGACATGGCTGTGATCCCTCCCCTCTGGCGCGACTCCGCGTCGGACTCCTGGGTCGGCATGGTCTAGAAACAACATAATCATAGAGAATATATATAATGATAGAGTAAATGATATATTAAAAGAAATTTTGAATGGAAATAACATGATAATAGAATAAATGATATATTAAAAGATTTTAAATAAAATTTTAAATTTATTATTAAAATTAAAACCTTTATTTTCCAACAATTCATGTATATAATATGACATTCTTATTTGGAGACCTCATTACGATAATCACACTTGGGTTCTTCATGGTAGCCATTTTCTCTTTTGTCGTATGGTCCTCTATTCGTCAAGTAAATAAATTGCTAGGGTCTTCGTGTCTCATACTGAAAATAGAGAGAATACTATTGGGTATTCATTAACAATAAGGGAATTTTTGCAAGTGAAATAATTTAGCAATAACTGTTGTAAAATTTTATTTTTATTGATTTGAAATTGACATATTCACGTGTTTTGCCTTAAATTCAAACAACTCTGTAGTTTGATTCCATAGGACCATTGATATTGACATACTATGAACTGCTACCACTGAAATCCCGTTTGGAACTGCTTATAGATAGCTTTTGAGTGGTTAACTTCTGCTAAACCATCAAATATCCGAGAAACAGTTCCAAATGAGGTATTGAGAGTCCACTTTGTACAGAAACTATAGCTTCTGAATTTTGGAGTCATGTGTAAAAAGAAACTTTTGACAGAAGTTGAATAAATGAGACATGCATTTATGTTTGTAACCTTCATTTTTTAAATTGATTATATAAAAATATCCTTATTGTTTATAAATTTGTTATTAAATGAGAGGTAAATATGTAGGACCAATATTACTACAATCTAACCATTACTGTGAAATCTTTATTTGTCAAATTAAATTTTCATAACTAAACTAAAATATAACTTCTACAGATACTCTTAAAAGTCAACTTCTATTAAAACCTCACAAGTTGACTTCTACAAATAATAGATTCCAAACGGAATGTAAATAGAAAACTAGTAAACATGACAAGTATGCCATAAAGCACGTATGTCAAAAAACTACAAATCAAACATCTAATTTGGAAGAAAGCTACAATCCGATTTTGAACACAAGCTGTATCTGAAGGGTGAGGGCTGTTCATTCTTCGTTACTCCGTTTGCTCCGCATTAGTCTCCTTCACTCCTGAAACAAGTTCTGCTTCAAATGTTGCCGAAGGTAACCTCTCGTAAACTCTTGACCCCAAAGATAAAAGCTTCCCCCTCCTTGACCCCAGTGGGTTCAAAATTCCTCGGCAGTTCCATCTCTGCTGAAAGTATATAAGAGCTGAAAGCAAACCGGCAATCACAGGTATTGCATTAATACCCCCAAACTACGAATAGAAATCAAAATTCCGATTCACAAACATGTCTTCTTGAGATTTGAACGAATTAACCACTGGAGCTGTTATCAAGTCATAAATATGTGGCAGGATCCTCACCATAGTAATACCAATGTAATATGCTTTCCTCAACGGTTCACTGTTTATATGCCACAGGAAGTTGCCTATACTCTGAGGGAGGAGGAAGAAATCTTGGACCAAATCCACATACTGCTCCAACATAATTTCCCATTCTTTTAATCCATAGATGTGTTCATGGGATGGGTATAATTCTCTGCCAGGATGGGTCTTTGAGTAACACTTGCAAAATGTGTTACGAAAACAACAAGAAGTCCAAATGTGTATATACCCAAGCAAGTTAAGAATATCCACTTCTCGCTCGGGAGATGTCTTGGCTCCAGAGGAGTGCATGCAAGTGATCTGATACGAGCTTTCCACACCTTCTGCCCGAGCCTGATGGTGAGTATAAATGCAGCCAAAATAAGAATGTTCACAAAATAGCTGAGGTTTTGATAGGGTAGACTCATTTCAAGGTTGTAGGTCAGGGAAGATTCATAAGATTCAAATTTTGTCTTAGCGAATAGAGACTCTGCACCTGTGATCAACGGAAAGCCATAACCAACAGCTTCAACACCAAGCATAATAAGGGAGATGTAAAGAACTGAATTATCATTCTTTCTAATATAAAATAATTGGCTCATATTGCAACCAACAGAAAGAGACAACACCAAAATCCTGAGAACTCCTCCGCCCTTCTGAGAGAGAATGTCTTCACGTTGTGCCCTATACAAAATTGGAGATGTTTGAAGCTTAATTGGGTTGAAATACAGTGGATCATCAACATTCCTCTGACTTGCAATAGAAATCCTAACAGCTGGATTTGTCAGCCATGGAGTGGTTGCAGGTGGATACTCTATCTTGATATCGATAGAGCAATCTGAAGTATCTTCAGGATCCATGCTATCAACAAACAATTTCCATGAAACTGTTGGGCCGGACTTCCTCCACACCTTCATTCAGGTCCATCGTTTATGAAAATAAAGGAACAGTGAATTAAAAGATGCATTGGGACATTTTAGGACGAGCGTGAGAGAAAACACGATCTACGGTTTTTGCTGCGAGGCTGCAACTTCTCTTGCTGCGACGCCCGACCTTGGAGCATCTGCTGTAGTTGCGTGGGAGCAGTGGAGCGCGTGTAGCAGTTCGCGAGGAGCAGCAGCTGTGCCGGTGTTCGGGCTGTGGGTGCAGCCCGTGCTGCGGCGTACTGAAGCAGTCCGTGCTGACGCTGCGGTTGGACTTGGAGGCTGGCCTATGCCGGACTTGGAAGCTGCGTTGTGAGCAGTCCGTGCTGGTGCACACAGTGAGGAAGAGAACTTGTTGGTTTGCATTCTTCTCTGTAACTTACATTGAAGTAAAGAGAATGTTGGCCTGGACTGAGAAAGTCCTGTGGTTTTTTATCTCCTCACACTAAAGAGATTTTCCACATAAAAAATCCTTGTGTGTTGTTTGGGTTGATTGTTTCAGCTTGTTTCATATTTGGATTATTTTCGCACAGTTAGGTTCTAATTATCCCAACAAGTAGGGCCCACCGTGGGGCACAGGACCAAACTTGTGAAAGGAAAATAGTTGACATTTGGAGGTTGAGATCACTGTGGTGAAATGGAGGCCAACACAAGCAGGATGATTTCACTAAATGGCACAAACTATCAGGCTTGGAAGGGGAAAATAGAAGATCTTCTTTATATAAAGGAATATTACAAACAAATTTTTGGTGCAGGAAAGCCAGAAGATAAATCTAAAGATGAATGGAGGATTCTTCATAGACAAGTTTGTGGTTTCATGCGACAGTGGATGGATGACAACGTGTTGAACCACATTAGTGGGGAGACAGATGTCAATTCCTTGTGGAAGAAGTTGGACGAATTGTATGTAAAAAGAGAAGGCACTAACAAGATGTTTCTCATCAAGCAATTGATGCACTTGAGATATAGAGATGGCACTCTTGTTGCTGATCATGTGAATACTTTTCATGGGATCATAAATCAGTTGTCCTCGATGGATATCACATTTGATTATGAAGTGAGAGCCTTATTACTTCTAGACTCCTTACCAGACTCATGGGAGACTTTAAAAGTTACTCTTTGCAACTCAGCTCCAAATGGAAATGTTACCTGGGATTATGTGAAGACCAAGGTAATAAATGAAGAGTCTAGAAGAATTGCAGATGGTTCCTCCACTCATTCTGATGTGCTCATTGCAGAATCGAGAGGGAGAAGCAAGAGTCGAGATACCAGGGGTTTTGAAAAAGGAAGAAGCAGGTCCAAAGGCATGTATGCAGATATTGAGTGCTATCATTGCCACAAGAAGGGTCATATCAAGAGATTTTGTCGGAAGCTAAAGAAAGAAATTAAAGACATAAAAACAAAGCCATTACAGCAAGATAGTGACAATGAAGGTACTACAACAGCAGTTGAAGAGCTACTTGTTGTTTGTGATGATTCAGTCAATCTTGTAGGTGATGATGAGACTATAGGATCGAAATAGCTCCTCTAGAGGGGGGTGAATAGAGAATTAACACTTTTTAATTACTTTGACTACTTTTCAGATATTAATGAAAATTGTATACAAAGGATATTATTTAACAAGTATAATCAAGCTTAACTACTTATGCAATTTATATAACATACAAGAAGAGGATGAGAGCAATTGATATGGACAAGAAATTTATAGTGGTTCGGTAATCCCGCCTACTCCACTCCTCAAGACCCTCTTGAGATTTTTCCCTTATTAAAAATAAGTTAACGAACTTACTTGTTGGCTACACCACCAACGCTTGCTTGCTCTTCCCACTTCTCAATCCCCGAGAAGATAGAGCCCTTTGCTTTGATGCGTATATAGAATTTAGAACTATCCCGCTCACAGAGAATGACAACAACAAGAATTACAGATCAAAATCTCGTGAGGAGAACGGAAATGAAAGTAATGCACACTATT
>JAMKQA010005747.1:0-11165 GCA_024699735.1 Posidonia australis
TTCCTTGTCTTCCATAATAGATTAGGTGGCGACTCCATTTGTTTTGCTTTTTTCGACGTGATTTTGCCGACCGATTTCGCATTCTTTTGCGGAATCTCCTCGCCGGCATGGTTACAGTAAGTCCGAAACTTGCCATATCTCCTCCGGTCGGTAAGTCCGAAACTTGCCATCTCTCGGTCGGTATATTCGAAACTTGCCATATCCTTTCTCGATCGGTAAGTCTGAAACTTGCCATATTCTTTCTCGGTCGGTAAGTCCGAAACTTGCCATATCCTCTCTTGGTCGGTAAGTACGAAACTTGCCATATCCTCCCTCTAGTCGGCAAGTCCTAAACTTGTCATTTTCCCTTCCGGTCAATAAGTCCAAAACTTGCCACATTTCCTTCTTGGTCAGTAAGTCCTAAACATGCCACATTTCCTTCTTGGTCGGTAAGTCCTAAACTTGCCACACTTCCTTTGGTCAGCAAGTCCTAAACTTGCCATTTTTCCTTTCGGTTGGTAAGTCCGAAACTTGTCACATCCTCTCTCGGCCGGTAAGTCTAAAACTTGCCATATTCTTTCTCGGTCGGTAAGTTTGAAACTTGCCATATCCTTTCTCGGTCGATAAGTCCGAAACTTGCCATATCCTTCCTTGATTGGTATGTCCGAAACTTGCAATATCCTCCATCGGTCGGTAAGTCCAAAATTTGCCATATCCTTTCTCAGTCGGTAACTCCAAAACTTGCCATATCCTTCCTCGATCGGTATGTCCGAAACTTGCCATATCCTCCCTCGGTCGGTATGTCCAAAACTTGCCATATCCTTTCTCAATCGGTAAGTCTGAAACTTACCATTTTCCCTCAGGTTAGCGAGTCCGAAACTTGCCATCTCTTGGTCGGTAGGTCCGAAACCTACCATGCCCCATTCGATTCTTACTCAGAGAGTTTGGTATCGATGGTGCCTTCTTTAGTCGTACTCTAGATGGATTACACCAACTTCCTTTCTCTTGGGCCGGTAGCCTGAAATACCTGGTTGACAACCGTTACAGTGTCCGAAGTGGGCTGATAACCCAAACTATTCGGTTCATGAGATCGTTAACTTTGTGCCTTTTGTTTTTTCAGTGGGAGCTCAAGAAGCAGTGATCTCCTCCTCTTTTTCCTTTTCCCTTGTAGGAGGGATGAGGTGTCTTTGTCAACCCTGAGCATCGGTCTTTGTCCCATTCGTCCTCTGACCTTGCTTAGGGAGGGACATCTGTAGACACCCCATATGCTTGCAATTGGACTTAACGCTAAAACCCAGCCTAAAACCCTAAAATCCAACTTGAAAACCCTAACCCTAGACCTATACCCTAGACCTAGCGAAAACCCTAAACCTAACCTTAAAACCTTAAACCTAACCCTAAAACCCTAAAATCCAGCCTGAAAACCCTAACCCTAGACCAAAACCGTAGACCAAGCCAAAACCCTAAACCTAATCCAAAATCCTAGAATTAATCCGAAACCCCATGATTAGTTCAAAACCCTAAATAAAATCCAAAACCTAATCCAAAACCCTAGGATTAGTTTAAAATCCTAATTTAAAACCCTAAATCAAACCTTAAACCCTAATCTCAAACCTTAACAACCTATAACTACTTCCCACTCCACCTTAACAACGCTAACTACTTCCCACTCCACCTTAATAACCTTAACTACTTCCCACTTCACCTTAACAATACTAACTACTTCCCACTTCACCTTAAGAACCTTAACCACTTCCCACTCCACTATAAAACCTATAACTACTTCCCACTCCACCTTAACAACTCTAACTACTTCCCACTTCACCTTAACAACCTTAACTACTTCCCACTTCACCTTAACAACTCTTACTACTTCCCACTTCACCTTAACGACCCTAACTACTTCCCACTTCACTTTAACAACCTTAACCACTTCCCACTTCACCTTAACAACCTTAACCACTTCCAACTCCACTATAACCACTTAACTACTTCCCACTCTAACCATAACAACCTACCTAGCCATTGCAAGCCTATAAATACCCCCATTTGCAAGAGAAAAGAGGGAAAAAAAGAGAGAGAAGAAAACTTGGAAAAATTGAGAGGAGAGCCACCAAGGTGTTTTCTTTCAACCAGAGCAACCAAAGAGGTCTAGGATCAGAGAGGAAGTTCAGAGAAAGGAGGAAATCAAGTTTCAGGTCATCTCTAGCGAGCTCCGACGGCCATCTTCACTGCCAGCTCAGGTAAGCTCCCCTCAAACTTCAATTTTCTTCAAAAATGATTCCCTAGGTCATTCTCCTTATTCCCCAACTAATTCCAGCATCGCTAGATGGTTGCCCTGGCCAGAATCGAAGTTTTAGGGGTCGTTAGACGTGTTTTCCAATGACGTAGGTGGGGGCACAAATCTAGTGGATGATTCGTGCCTAAGGGTACTCAATCCTCTCAACATAGACATCCTCTTGCTTCTTCGATCCCTTGGATGCCGCTTCAAGCTCTTTGGAGGTCACCAAGAGCCGTCGCCAGAATCGCACTTCGTCACCGTCGTTGGGGAAGAAGATGAACAGTGTTGCACGATCGAGCGTCTCCCGCCTCGCAGTACCTCTCTGACCCTTGGGATGTGTTCCTCTGCTCTTCCTCAAGCCTCCGGAGTAACCAAGACCTTGAATTGAGCCCCGATCCTCCCATGCAATCGTCGCTGGAGCGCCACTGAAGTTTGGTCGAGTGGGAGGCTCGCGCAACCATTCTTGCTTCTGGATGATGGAAAATCTTCCTCTCCGCTCTCTCAATCTTCCAAGAGTCCTGGACCACCACACCGGAGCCTCCAGTATCCCTTTCTTCATCGACGTTGTCGCCGGAGTCGAGTCGACGGCGAGGGAGGTGGGCAGCCGTTTCCAACCATCGAGCCCTCGATCGGAGCCGTCATATCTCTCCCCCTTTCTTCTCTCTTGCTCCTAGTGAGCTTCGATGCTAGATCAGACATCAGGATGCCCTTCCTGCTAGATCAGGCATCGGGATGCCCTTCCAGACGGTCGTCGATGACGAGGACCCGTCGCCGACTGCCGTCGTATTTTAAAAAAAATAAAATAAAAAAAATAGTTTTCTTTTGGATAAACTCTGTGATCTATCTTTTATTACATTTAGATCCTTTGTTCTTACATTCAAGCCCCTACATATGAATTTTTAATCATTTTAATAATGTTTGTTTTGAAATATTGTAGTGTGACCCTTGTGCTTTTTTATTAATATTTTCCAGGCTTTAAAATTTGACATAAACCCTCTATTAACTTTTCTTACATTTTAAGTCTAGTATTTTGCATAAAAAACCCTAAGCTTTAATAAAATTGTTTTGAATACATGTTTTTCTGTCACAATTGCAAATTAAACCTTGGGAATTTTAATATTACTCAGATGTGTTCAAAAATTGCATTTTTGACCCTGAATTTCACTGATTTCACACTGAATGCATGTTTTCTATGGTAAATTTGCAGAATAGTCCCTACAACTTCTTGTTTTCAAACATAAACTCTTTAACTTGCACATTTAACCCTGAATTTCTTCAGAATTGCATTAAATACATGTTTCATTGACAAAGTTGCATATTGAGCCCTAGGAATCTTGATTTTGATCAAAAATGCATAGTTTTGCACATTTGACCCCTAAATTCTTCCAAATTGCATAAAGAATGTTTTCTCAAGTATTTTTGATGATTTAGCCTTAGAATTTTCAGCCTTCATTTAGGAAATGGGAATTTTGCATAGAAGCCCCTGGAATTTACATTTTTCACTCACACATGCATTTTAAACATTTTGTTCCCTTTTTTCATGCATATTTTCTCATGCTTTCTTCTTTGTATCATGCACACATTTCCAACTCATTTCAAATTCGATTTTCATATTGTTTCTCGGATTTCTTCACTTTCACAATTTTGATTTGATTTGAATTTCTATCGCCCGAGGGCGTACATTAACATGCTTAACAATGCCGACATTGATCCGAATGAGGATTATTTTCCCAAATTTGATTTTATCGGATTTTTTCAAGTTTTCGCTGATTTACGAGACGCTTTCCGAGTATTCCGGATTTTCATGATTTTCCTCATCGCCTACGGGCGTACAGTAAAGTGGCATTAGCAATGCCTACATTGTCCCTTGGATTATCATTTCTTTCTCTTCTCTTTGATTTGGCATGTTTTCACAGTCATCTTAAACATGTGCATTCAGAGTAGACTAACATACGCACAATAGATCATTAGCAAGTAGGAAACCTAAAAAGACCGATTTCTTCGGGCGCATGAGGGTGCCTAACCCCTTTTCCATGAGTAACAAGAATCCTTACCCTTTCTTTGGCCCGCAATGGCCATGTGTTGCATCATTAGGCACGGAGCATGCATATGTTTTCTTCGCCTTGATTTCTTTTGTTTTTTTCCTTTGTATTTGGTTTCCTCGTCTTTCCATTAAAAGACTAGGTGGCGACTCCTTTCCTTATCTTTTTCTTATCATTCTTTGGTGTTTCCGAGTCTAATCTCTTTCTTCGGATTCACCATTTTCGTCGTGACCGTATCGGGACTCCTCGTGTGCTTCCACGCACCAAGGAGAGCCATGCAAGGTTCCATTGAGAATGCTGCTTTATTGTATGCCCTTGGGCGATGAGGAAAATTGTGAAAGTCGAGAAATTCTCGAAAAGCGTCTCGCAAATCAGCGGAAATTTGGATAAATCCAAGAAAATCAAAAAGCGGAAAATAATCCTCATTATGGGACAATGTCAGCATTGATAAGCCTTTTAATGTACGCCCTCGGGCGATGGAAAGCCAAAACTAATCTAAAGGCGAAAAATGCGAGAAATCCAGGAAACGGCGAGAAAACCAATCTTGAAAAGAGTTGGAAAAGCGTGCGCAATGTAAGGAAGAAAAGGCAAGAAAACTTGCAAGAAAGATGCGAAAAAAAATACACAAAATGCATGTGTATGTGTAATAATGAAAATTCCAGGGGCCTTTGTGCAAAAAACCCAAATCCTGAATAAAACTGAAATTCTAAAGCCCAAATCATCAGAAATACATAGGAAAACACATTCTATGCAGATATGGAGAAATCTTGGGTCAAATGTGCAAATCTATGCATTTCTAGCCTAATTGATGTTTCCTAGGGGTCAAAATGCAATTTTAACACTAAAACATTCATTTAATGTCATTATGTGGAAATTCAGAGTAAAATATACAAGAAAAATGATTCAAGAAAGTTTTAGAAAGTTCCAGGGGCATTTCAGTCATTTTACACTAGGAAACAAACATTTAGTGTAAAATCTACGAAGTATAGGGGCTAAAGTGCAATTTACCCAGCAAATCAATGCATTCAAAAGAATTCCAGAAGAAATCAGGGGTTAAAATGTAATTTAATCAGGAAAAATAAGCATTTAGAGAAGCTTTAGTCAATTTAAGGGTTAAAATGCAATTTAACCAAAGAAAATATGCTTCGGAGAAGTTTGCAATAAAATTCAGAGGTTAAAGTGCAAATTAACCAAAGAAACATGCATTCTGGAGAGTTTCAGAAAAGTCCAAGGGTTTAAATGCAATGTTCATAGAAAAATGTGTACTCAGAAAAGTTTCAGGAAAGTTTAGGGTCTTTTATGCAAAACGATTGCATTAAAATGCATGAAAAGAAATCAAGGGGGCTTTTGTTAAACTTTTAAACCTGGAAAACATTATTTTGAATGCTGAGGGGGCATAATGCAGTATTTTCAATTAAAACATTTTCAAACGATTTTAGAAAAATGATGAAGGACCTATATGTAAGAAAATGACCTATTTGTGTTAAAAAAAGGATCTGAATGTAAGAAAAGAAACGTTTCAGAAGTCTATTCAAATAAAATGTTTTTTAATTGTTTTAAAAAGAAAAAAAAGGAACGGCGGCCGCCGACGACGGAGCTCCGCCGTCGACGATCGCCGGAGAAGTCATCAGAAGCCTTCCCGTGATCTGATCTGAGATCAGACTCCATGGGAAACAAGAAGAAGGAGAGGGGAGTAGATCCAACGGAGTGGATCATCCAACAGTGGGAGCGGGCCTCCCACCTACCTCGCCGTCGAGGCGCTCCGACGATGGCGTCGGGGAAGAAGGAGGGCTGTCGGGGCTATGGCGCGGCGATCCGGTGGTCGTGGAGGCTTCGGGGCATCGGGAGGAGCTTCTTCTCTTCTCTAGGAGCTTGAACGGTGGGTGATAACGCGGAGGGGGCTCGCCTGTCGTCGACATGTTCTTCTCCGGTGAGCGAGGTCGCTGTGGTGATCGGAGGCTCGTGGCACGGTTCCAAGGGGTCTGGAGTGTTCGAGGGGCGCTGTGGGACGTTTCTGGATGATCGAGGGGGCTCAGAGCTGCGGGTGGTGCAACGTCTTCTTTGGCTCCGATCATCTTCTCCGGCGATGGCGGAATACGGCTTCTCCGGCGGTCTTCGGGTGGAGACTTTTGGAGGCGATGATGCGGTGCACCTGGGAGCGAAGGAGCAAGAGAGAGACCAGGGGAGGAAGAGTGTACCTATTGGGGCCAGGACCGTGCCCTGAACCACCCTCCCAACCTATATCGCAGGAAAACGGCAACGGCGAGGTCCGGGGAGCAATTCCGACCAGAGGAGACCTTTGAATTGATCCAGAAAGAAGGAGAGGACCCTTGGAAAGTACATCCGAAACTAAAAGAGGTTGGAGGAGGGCGTACCTGGCCTGACAACGCGAGGCTCCTCCGCAGCTCGCCGGAGTGTTTGAATTCTCCAACTCTCCTCTCCGCGAGCTCCTCTTTCTCTCTGGAATTTTCTTGCGCTCTCAATTCTGTATCTCTCTCGTGGAAAAAAGTCCTATAGCTTCTGTCTCTGATGCTCCTTTTATAGGTGGCAAAATACGACGACCCACTGTAACAGACCGCCACTCGTGTAACAAACAACTTAACCACCTACTAACCTTCCCAACCAAACTCACAACAACCTAACAGACTAACGCCTTGTTGTCCCCCACGCCATCTCTGTCCCCCTACAAGTCGACAAAGATCAACGGCGATCCAAGCTTCAACGACGGCACATCCAATGGCTCCGGCTGCTCTGGCTCGCGGTGGCTTATGTTGGAGGAGCGTGGCCTAGTGGCTGGTGAGTCCAGTAGGAGAAATCGATTGCTGGAATGGCTCAGTGGCTAATTTTGTGAGAAAAATGGGTGTTGGGTTGAGGAGTTGTGATTTTGGTGAAAAAATCAGTGAGTGAAGAAAAAAATTGAAAATAAAGAGGAGAAGATGGGGTGTTGGGTTAGAAGAGAAATAGAAGAAAGTGGGTTGAGTTGTTGTAGGCCTTCGTGGGCCCAAATGGGCTTGATGGCCAAAGTGGGCTAAATTGGGCTCAAGTGGGTCTAAATGGGCCCTGAATGAGTTAAATGGGCCTCCATGGGCTTTATGGGCCTAAGTAGGCTAAATGGGCCTCAATTGGGTTTTGATGGGTTAAATGGGCCTCCATGGGCCTACTGGATCTATTTGTGGTTAGCAGCCTAGCCACCACATCTCCATCCTGCAAAATTGGGAAATTAGGGTGTCTACAGAATGCGTAGCACCTCCTTAGGTAGATACTATTCAGGTAACCTAGGGAGTGAGGGAGTCACCTTTCATCGTGTATTGGGCCAAGTATCCAAGCCACTTAAGGACCCTACTCCTCCCAGAGGAAGATAAAATGTTAGGGGTGAGAATGAGAGCGTGAGAAATAAAATAAAAATATATATCTGTTGAAAGGGCATAAAAGAATTAGAAGACAGAAGTCGCAGATAGAAGTCAGCCCTAAAGAGAGAGGCGTGATGGGTAGCACTATCCCCATAAGTTAACTTGGAGAGGAGTCGAAGTGAATACCTGGAAAGCATATTCAAAAAAGGTCCTAGCCAACCCTTTAAACAGCAGTAGCTCCCCACCATAGACCAGGTACCTATTACCTCTAAGCCAGGGATAGGGTGAGCCCACATGCCTATGATGGAGAAAGAACAAAGAAAATAAAATAAAAAAGTAGGGGTATGGTCCAGTGGGTTTTGGAATGGAGCCTAGGACACGATATTGCATTTCTAAAGAACCACCAAAAAAAAAAAACAAAACTGAGGGCTTGGATAGAGTCTCATGAGGATTGGAGCTACCATTCCCTTATATACATGGCAATAAGCATCCTAATGCTTAGGGCACTAATAAGATTCCACAAATCCTTCAGCATGCATGCATTTCTTTTCACAAACATCACCTTAAAGGCGTCACAGAGTCCTATCTGATTCTCTTAGCTAGGGCATGATAGCAGCTTTCAGCCTAGGAGGATCAGGAGGGCATCGCCTAAACCAAAGGCATGCAAGCTGCTCTTATTGGTTAAGGCCATTTATGTCAAGGCAGGGGTATGCGAGTTGTTCTATAGTTAGACGCCTCAGTACTCGAGGGGCATGCAAGCTGCTCTGATTGGTTGGAGTCATCCATGCCAAACCAGGGGCATGTCAGCTATCCTATGGTTAGACGCACTAAGCCATTGCTTGACCAGGGGCATGTCAGCTGCTCTACAGGTTGAGGATCCCCGTAATTTACCCGGGAAGGCATTCCATCTACCTCATTTGGCTTCTTAAGCGCCTTATGAGGGCTTAGTCATCAAGCAATCCCGATCATCAGGGTTTCATGGCTATATCTCATTATTTTGGCACTTGGTCAAGACTAGTTGGTAACCAGGATCTCTTATCGGGGCTATGCGCAGGATGCGGTCTGTTCAATAGCTCCCCTCTTAGTCAACTGTAACATTCAACTTTGGTCTAATCTCTTTGATTCTACGCACCATTTGCGCTGAACCTTTTATCTGTCTGTATTAGACTTTACAAAATGTTGTTGAATGGAACAACGCAAAAGCCTGTTTCTAAACCAATGTTTTGAGCATGTTCTGCAGGAGATCATCTTTTCTTCTAGTGTGGCTGAGTCAGAAGGAGCCGAAGCGACATGTTAATCATGGGTTTCCCTACGATGGTTGTGCCCATACACTGCTTAGATGTTTTCTAAGCATGGATCGGGCAGTTAACAGAAAGCGATCGTGATAAGTTGCGGACGTGGGGGATCTCTTCAAAGCTTTTGGATATCATGAAGGTGGAGGTTTCTCGATACTTCCTGTGTGCAGCTGCTCGGTTATGGAAGCCAGCCCATCATGTATTCCGCTTCGGGAGAATCGAATTGACCCCTACCTTGGAGGAAGTCCATAAAGTATGCTGTTTGCAAAAGTTCTTGGGACCAACTGTGTTTATGCGACGTGATGGATATTCCTCAGTCCTGAGTGAACTAACCGGCCTGTCAACCGGCGATTGTGGTCATCAACATATTTGTTCAGACAGACATTCTCCCATGCTACAGCTGGCTTACTTTGACAAGGTGGCCAAGATGCGCACCTCCCTGGGCGACGAGCTATGGTGGAAAGGTTTTGTTACCCACTTCTTAGGAGAGTTGAGTTTCAGCCATGGTCGGATGGTCGTGAACATTGAGGTCGTCGAGATTGCCTTGGCAATGGTTACCCGTCGGATAGACTTGGCCCTAGTTATCTTAGCAGAAGCTTCTCAGGCTCTGGACTGGTCACTGCGACGCTGCCGTCACTTTTATGGCTGTGGAGCTTTTGTACAGGTATGGTTGGCTGCACATCTGGGTGTAGAATTCTTACGCCCGCAACGGTCGGCCTTCGAATCCTACTGTCAAAGTGGTCATGCACGCACACTCACCTTGGTTCAGAAGGAGTACGAGCGGTTATAATGCTTTACAGAAGACAAAGTCATCTGGCGCATCATTCTTTCAGCCACTCATAACTTTGAGGCTTTCTTCAACACAACCGATATGAAGCTTATCGTCCTGCAAGGGCTGACTGGTGGAGTTAAGTATCACCCAGTCCGTGTGATGCGGCAGTTCGGCTATCAACAAGATTCCCTTGTTCAAAGGCAAATGCCAGCCTATTTCCAAGAGTACCCCCTGTGCTCTTACGCTATGACTAAGGAGCTATCTCGCCTGCTTAGTGGCTCCATACGATCAAAGGATCTCACAGTCATAGAGGGGAAAGGTTGCACAGCAGATTATGAAGTTGAAGAAGCATGGCCAATCTGTAGCACTACTTTGTGTCGTACGCTCTTTACCAAAGCTCTAGACTCGAAGAGATCCAGGGATGATGCAGACTCTTGACATTCGCGTTAAGCTATTGGTTCATTGATAGTTGAAATGCATGTAATCACTTCATTGACTGTTGTAATAAAATTCTTCAGAACACTTATGGCCAGCTTGTTTGATTGCTTATGGTTGATGCGGAATAGAAATCGCCATTGCGACAACATGTGCTCAGCTGGTTCAAACTACTACTTTCTTTTGCTTGTCTGACTTGGCGCTGGGGACTACCTAGATAATAGTTGAGAATATCGTTTTATTGCCTAGGCCTGGACGAATGAAGTCCTCACGAACGTCTGTACTAGGTATGGCGAAATCTAGCCTTCTCTGTTGGACTTTCCCTACTTGAGCAAGTCTTGTTTCCATATAGACCTCAGACGAGGTTTAGGTGTTCTTGTCTCGGATTCACTCCAAAAGGACGAATCTTGGCAACATCTGCTCTACTGGACTTGTTCTAATCGAATAAGTCTTGCTTTCATCTTTTTCTAGGCCTCGTGCGATGACTAGAGCATATCCCGCTTGGTAAGTTCTTCCCCTTCGGTTGATAGGTCTAATATCCTGTCATGCCCTTACCAGTGGGCTGATAAACCTAACTATCCGACAACAAGTCCGTCAACTCACCTTTGGGCTAATATCCTAAACTATCCAACTGGCATCTGTTAGCTTGCCATCTCCCGGTCGGTAAGTCCGAAACTTGCCATATCTCCTCCAGTCGGTAAGTCTAAAACTTGCCATCTCCCGGTCGGTAAGTGTAGACACCCCGATTTTGAGGTAACCCAGAGATGAGTATCCTCATGTTGCTTTGGATGTGATCAACCCTTAAACCGAGCCACAAACCCACTAGCCAGAGCCCCAAATCGGAGATCTGTGAGCTGGTGTGACGCACCAATGTGGCGCACCAAGGTGGCGCACTAAGGTGGCGCACCAAGGTGGCGCACTAAGGTGGCGCACATAACTGGCTCACCAACCTGGCGCCCAGCTCTGACTGCTGACCTTCCATCTTCCGGGCTGTTACTCTTGCAAACGAAT
>JAMKQA010005748.1:0-14453 GCA_024699735.1 Posidonia australis
AATCAGAAATCTCAATTTTAACATGTAGAGGCCAGTTGTTAAGTATATGCTGGGCTAGCATATCAGAGGAAAGACGGGAGGAGTGATCTGTGACTATCACACAACAAGAGTAATGGATTGTGAGGTCACATGAGGCATCAGAGGGATGAATGACTATTGGGTTTTGGAGTGATAAACCAGCCATATTAGAATGAGATCTGGGCTCCTGAAAAAAGTCACAAATGGCCACCGAATGAGAAGATGCTTTACATCTATAACAAGCCCCAGAAAATTTACAGTTGCTCTTTATATGGCCACGTAGACTACATTGAAAGCAACGATTATTATCTCTACAGAAACGTACCAGAGGGGAAGAGATATTCTTCTTCTTCGCCACCAGTGTCCACCAAGGAGAACTAGCCTTGCAGTCCAGAGTATTTTCAGAAGAAGAAGGAGATGGGTTCAAAGCGGCAAAACGCGAACCACCGCACCCAAAATCAAAGTTCTCATTACAATGGTCAAACAAAATCTCTGTCGCAGAGATTTGTGTCAGAAAATTCGACGAAATTTCAGAATTTCCTGGGGAGTGGGGGAAGTTTCCATTCCCGGGCAGAGAAACCACCTCCTCAATAATGCCAAAAGAGACGTGAGGAGAGCAGGGGTCAGACGAAAACGGCAAGTCGTCAGACGTGCAGAATCCCAGGGGCCCCACCAAATCGGTAGAAGGCAGTGAGAGACTAAAATTAATATTATCGCTTGCAATATTATCGAAAATCCCCCTGTCTTTACTCCTAAAATTACTAAAACCCTCGCAAATCACAGAGCGGAATACCGAGAATACCCCCACACGGAACACAAGGGGCCAATGAGACCAGGCTTCTCAGACACGCCGCTTCTAGGTTCAGAAGCCACTCCCCGCCGGCCCACCGGCTGGAGAGAGGTCGTCGGAGCACCGGAATGAAAAATAGGATCAACACACACAGAGTGCCTAGGAACCAAACAGAAGCCACCAAGCAATCGGGGAAAAGTCCCCGAAACAGTTCTAAAAACCAGAGGCAAGCCATTCGCATCAAAAAATCCAGAGAAACCATAATCAGAAGAAGATAAAAGTCTAGCTATCTTAGATCCATGAGCATCTATAGTATCATCACAAAATAAGCATGAAACCAACATATTTAACGACCATGGAGACAAAGATCTGTAAATGAAACAGCAATCCACCGAAATATCCACAGCACTATTGGAAGTAAAACTCAGGCAAGGAGTAGGGCCATAGAAAACAACCATGATGCCAGATCTGGACGAACAGGGGTCGTCCGAGATAGATCTGCCCCAAGGAGAGCCCGATGGAGGAGATGGAGACCTCCCCCCGTCAAAATCAGAAAGAGAAGTAGAAGCCTTCCTCTTCCGGCTACCCTGAACAGGGCACGTCGGAGTAGAAAGGGGGATAGAAGTTACCAGCCGAAGTCGCGCCTTCCCAGACAAGGCGCTCGCACCGAGCGCCTCCCCAGCCAGAGCAGCCTTGCGCGAGCGGAGGTTGTAGGGAGGAGGATCACGACGACCGCTAGGAAGGCGTCGTCCCGTCATAGACCACGGGAAGGAAAACGCACAGAGCGAAGGACGCAGTCTATCGGAACAAATTTTTCGCCAGAGCTTTTTTCGCTTTTTCCACCAGGATATCTTATAGAAACATGTTTGTGGGGATCGACTTTGAGGGGAAAAAAGTTGCCGTTCCAAGAAGGGTATGAGTTCAAGCGAAAGAAAGCTTCTGGGACTGTCAAAATTTTGTCCCTAATGGTGAAAAGAATGTAAAAAATTGAACTATAAGTGATGAATTTTCATATTAATAGTTTAACCAAAATTCGGAAGGAAACCTTTCTTGAACTATTTTGCTTGGGAGATCTCAAACCATAGTCCTCTGTCATTATTGAGTGCCTACCATAAAAATTACAATTCAATGACATGCCAAATTTATTTGATTGATGATACCAAGACCGTCGTGTCGTGTTTTTGGGTCTATAAATTTGGTCCCAGTTTGCCAAGTGGTGTGAGTGTGACTCAACCTTAATGCCTTAGATTATGCCATTTTCTTGTTTAACACAAAGCATGTGGTTGAGACATGAGAGCAATGTAATGATAATAAAAAGCAGAGGGAAAGTAAGATCCCCTTGTCTTTCACTTTGTTATATGGATATATTTAATCGGGCATTTATACTAACCCGACTGCCCGAATAAAAAAATTAAGAGTAAGATATTATCCGTTAGTGTGATCATTCAATGGAGTTTAACCACCCTAATCTGGACCGAATTGTTGTGGTTCCGTTTCCTCGCTCCCCAACGACCACTCTCTCGGCTCTATCTTCCTCCTCCACCGCCAACCGCTGCTCTTACTCCTTTTCTTCCTTCCCCGCCGACCTCCAACAGGGCAGGAGACGTTCTTGTCGTGAAGGTCGATCTGGACCTCCTTTCTCCTCTTATTATCTGTTTGTCTTTCTTTTTCTTTTCATTTCTCGGTCTGGCATTTTTCTTGCCATCAAGGTCTGGAGTTTGATACGCTCTCTGTTGACTGTTGCTTCTTCAACTTTTGGGTTCTTTTTTTCAAACACGATTGGAGACTACATGTCGTGGATTACATATATTTTTCTTTGATTATTTGTAAATTTTCTATTTATCTTCCAAGTTGATGATCTGTGTTTGGTTTAAGTGTGTTGGAATAGCCCTCCTTGAAAAAATGTATTCGGATAGGACTTGTGATTATGTATAGATGGACCCATCTTTTCATAGTTGGATGTCTAGATTTCTACGAAGTGTATGAGTTATCAGATTGCTATTATATTGTGTTTTGCATTTTTGTATTTTTATCAGGGCAGTAAGCTCAATCTATGGGCCTTGTTTTCGTTATACATAGAACGTAAACGTCCTCCTCTCATGCTGGTATTGAGCTCTTCGTGTATTCTTTAGATTTTGTAGATGTTTATTTGTTTGGAAGATAGTGAGTTCTCACTGTCTCAGAAATTGTTGCCAATTGTCGAGGTGGTAGGGGAGTGGGAATTTTCACCACATTTATATGCTCATCTCATCATTTGGTGGAAAAACAAAAGCAATTCATTTTACCTTTCCTTACACTAAAATCAATTAGTGGTATTAGGTAAGTTCACCATACTCTAATGTTTCTGCCAAAAGTTAGTTTGTATTCTCATTCATTATATTCTTTAGTTACACTTTTATCACTGCAATTTACACCATAAATTGGATGCTATAGGAACTCAACCAGGAATCAGTTCAGAAAAAAAGTAGGAGAGCCACTTTTAACAATTTTCAGTAAAAATACGTTGAATATTGAAACGTAATCTGATTTGCAGTCGATAAGAAAAACTGCACATCTTTGCAATATTCCTTCCTTATATGTGATAATGATACACAATCACATTGTCTTTTTTGGATTCCAGTGAAGCAAATATGATGTTTAATAATTTTCTAAAGAAGAGTTTTATCTTTTTCCTATCTAATAAATCAGAAACAAAGAGAAAAGTGGAACTTGCTTGACATTGTATATCTGGAATCAAGAAAACAAATTGATACCTTTATTTGTTAGGTGTATCTTCTGTCAATGTGCATATTATCTTGTGACTGAAATTATAGCTATTTGTTAGATTAGATACTCTTGAGTATTATGGATTGTGTCTATGTATAAATGCAGTTTTGGCAATAAATCAACTCATTGACTAGTTGTTTCATCTATACAGAGTCCTCCAGGTACCAGTTTGGTGTAGCTCCAAGTATTGGCTTTGCTTGAAAACCTCAACTATACTCCTGTTTACCGGACCAGCTGGCCTTACATCACTTCAAGAATCATCTTAGTTGAAGTTTTAAGGGGGGAAACATTTCATGGCCACTCTTTTAACATCATGCAACTCAAATCCGGTTCATTCTTTATGGAATCACAACTATCTGAAATTCACTGAACTCAGGCCGGTTTTTCATGATAAAGCCTTGGATCAATCTCTCGTCCAAAAGCAAAACAAATTATTTTGTCTATCGCCTGACAGAAGGCCCATAAATAGATTTGCTTTGTCAGCGACCACCAAAGGTTCCACAACATCGAGCCAATCAGATGAAGAAATTCCTTCTTGGGCAAAGCCAGATTCTGATGTCCCACCACCTTGGGCTCGTGAAGAAGGTGTTAAGAGTGCTTCCCAGAAGACTTTTGAGATCCCCTTCTATGTCTATCTACTTGCATCAGCTGTGACAGCAATTGCAGCAGTGAGTTCTCTTACTCTTTCAATCTTTTTCTGATCCCCTTGGGAAATTATTGTGAATTTCTTTACACGTTTTATTTTAAAAGGCCTTAAATTAGTGCATGCTTTGAATCTCCTCAACTTCAGTGCTAACTGCAGGTGGTGTTTTTTCATACGCCATGTAAACAGGATTTTGATACAAGTAAAAGACTTTAGTTTTCTTTATTTTCTTCTTGGACTGTCTTCTGCTTTGTTTGATCAATCAACTAAGTAAACAGTGGCAACAAGTGCTTAGTTGACTACTAGAGTATTTTCTAACTTCTGAGATGTTCTTATTCCCAACAGATAGGCTCAGTCTTTGAGTATGTGAACCAGAAACCTGTATTTGGTCTCCTAAACTCAGATAGTGTTTTTTATGCTCCTGTTCTCGGATTCTTCACTTTCACTGGAATACCCACATCTGTGAGATGCTTCACTCATCACCCTTCAATATTTTTCCTTCAGAACAACATAACACTTAACTGTTCATCTAATATTCTCTCAATTGCAGGCGTTTCTATGGTTTAAGTCAGTTCAAGCTGCTAACAAGGCATCCGAGGAGCAAGATCGCAGGGATGGGTTTCTTTAGAACCCAGAGTCAAGATGTGTTATCGCTTTTAGAAATTAGAATTATTGGCTTAAGCTTCTGTAAATCCAACTTAGCCCCTTAACTGGAAATCAAATTTGGTCAAATTACTAAACTCAGGTGATTCATTTCTTTTTGTTTTGCCAGAAATTCTGCCACTAAATTTTCTTAGAAATTTGTGTACAATGTTTTGAATTAAAAAAAGATGGGAATGAAAAAACGTAACAAAAATTTATAATATTCTTGACTTCACAGTTGTCATACTACATCAATTTAGCAAATTATCTTGGCAGTTTGAATCAATTGTATGTTTTTCTTCATTTAATGGTTGTAGAGTTCTACATAACATCTACATTTTGTTGTTCAATAATATTAAGCACAATCCTTATTTCTTCTTTAAAAAGAAAAATATAATCCTGATTATCATTGTAGCAAACAACCTGACAACAATACCTAGCTAGAACTCCTGCCTTGTCAGTCTAATTCATCTCACGATTGTCATTGGGGTCTCCCATCTATGGGGTGCAGGGTTGCGATATATATAATCCTATAATCTTTGCTGCTGGGTTATTTATTTCTTGGCTTTTGTTTCGGCTTTTTGGAATATAATCTGATATTATGGTACTTGTGAAAGCTCAGGAGTCAGGACTTCTCGGTGGATGAAATATTAACATTACTTCCTACTTATTCTAAATCCCTGTTGTTTTTTATTTCAAGTTCCAAACAATTTTGCAGTCTTTCAGTGCCACCTGAGTCCTTTCAGAATAACAAAAGGAATAGACAAATGTAAATATTAATGTTAGGGTCTTAATTGTACTTCACAGAGCAGATCGTTTGCATGATTAAAAAATTGAGTTTCAGACTGCTATGGAATTCTGAATTAAATAGCTTGAGCTTGTTGATTTTTTTTAAATATCGCTTCATAAGATTTTGGTTGTACTAAATAGGTTGATTTGTTTTTCTTTTGCTACTTACTCTCAGACGAGTATTTTAATGTTGTCCTATGGGTCCTTGTCCTTGTTTTGTGAAAGTCTGTTCTATGTGTTTTTTTTTTTAAAAGTAATACATGATCATACATGGCTTAGTCTGATTTGTTCAGCCATAACTTTTAATCAATAGTCAGGTTTGCCAACAATTATATATTACAATTTTCATGTGAGCTTCTTTTAGTTCAAAATCACAGCAAAGTCTCGAAAAAGTTACGGAAGAAAGACTCATTTGGAATTTTTTTCTGGAAAAATATTTTTTTAATCAAAAACTATAGTTCTAAGCGCAGATGTAGTCATTGCCACCAACAGTTTGTCGATGAAGGACAATGTCTTGGATTGAACAAAGTGCGTTGCAAGTGATTCTGGAGACAATTGTTGCTTTCCTGTTGTGCATGTACGTACGCGTACGCGTGTGTACATATACACACACACACACACATAGAAGATAGAGTAGGCTTATGGGTTCTTGTTAACATCTACAGATCTATGATGGTTCTTTTTAAAACTATGGCTTATGGCTTATGGGTTCCTGTTGTATAGAAATTTCTTAGGTAATTAGAAAATTTTCTTTGGTAATTATAGGAATTCTTTTGGTAACAAAACAAATTTTTATGATAAGTAGAAATACAAAAACTATGTGAGATATCATTCAAAATTAAACACAAACTAAATTTAAAACTAATTGAATTGTTATTTTAACAAGTTAACATCGTAACATATATCATTACATGTATGTTTTTGGCTTTTGTTATAAACTAAATTTATTACTTTTACATTTATTTTTGTAGTAATGGAACAAGTACACATTCCTAACGTGTCAGAAGATATAAAGTCTCAAGTTGACATGTAATTTGATTCAATCAAAATAGCGTACGACTACCATGTAACATATGTGAAAACATGTGGTTTGAAAGCCTTCGTCAAAGTATAATAGTGCAAAAATTGTTGAACAACGTGAGATTATTTTGAATAGTTTTTTTGTTTAAAATAAAGTAAACATATATCTAGAAAAAATGATGAAAAAGTGGTTGTCGTGTTGGGTGAATCGAGTCAAAAGGTGATTGAAACATTTGATAAATCAAAGAGGAAAAGGGTTATTAGGTTGTCTAGGATTGATTACATGGAAAAAAATGAAAATAAGACTTGAAAAAGAATTTAAATGATGATTTGTAATAAATTTCACTAAAGAGCACAATCATGAGATGACTTCTCCAAACAAAATTTATTATTTGAAAAATAGTAGACAAATATTTGACCTTACAATAGATAGAGTTGACAATATATATATAAAGCTAAAATCGTTATGGTCAAACAAGCTACACTTTTTTCGCTTAAGCATGGTGGTTATAATAAAATGTGATTTACTTATCAAGATATTAAGAACATGTAGCATAATCAGTGTGTTGAGAATGAAGGACATGACACTCAAATTGTTATTGAGCACTTTAGTATGTTTCTAAAACATGATCCATCTTTTTACTATGCATATGAAACTGATGATATTGATAGACTTACTCAACTTTGTTCGGTTGATGCTACTTGTAAGCAAAATTTTGAACTTTTCAACGTGACATTCAATACCACATACAATGCAAACAAATATCTCATAGCATTTGCAGTATTTTGTGGAGTAAATCACTATAAAAATACTATGTTCTTTGCAACTAGATTTATGTCAAAGTAGAAAATAGTCTCTTTGAAGTTGATGTTCAAGAAATTTAAAGAGTGTATCGACTCACTACCATCGACACTAATGACTAATCAAGATCTAACAATAAAGGCATCTATAATTCAAGAAATGTTAGACTCCGCAAATAGGTTTTTGCACTTGGTATATAATGAAAAAAATGCCTATCAAGATTGACAAATTTTGATGAGAAAGACAAGTTAATGAAAACATTTAACAATTGTGTGTGGCACATAGAAAGTGCAAGCAAATTGAAAATACATGGGCAACTATAATTGGTGGCAATCACTTGCAAGAGAATAAATGGCTCTCTGAGATGTATGAAATCCATTAGTATTGGTTTCCAACATAAATGTGTAATACCTTTTTTGTTGGCATGAAAACAACTTAAAGAATTGAAGTATGAATTCTTTTTTGAAAAGTCATGTTACAAAGAAGAACACTCTTTTCGAATTTGTTTGTAAGTATGTAATTTTTATTATACATGATTTTAAATCAATTTTAATTTATGATATTGTCTAAGCAATGATATTGTTGTAGCATCATTCAATGAATTCATTTGGTAGCCAAATGTATTTATTTGGTATCAAGAATAATTATTATAGTAAGAGAAAGAATTCTTTTGGTAACCATATGAATTCATTTGGTAATAGGATGAATTCAAGTGGCATTGAAATGTTTTTATTTTTGATAATGAATCTCATTTTGCTTTTATCTTCTAATTTGTTTTACTTTTTAAATTTTAATTGATGTAGGTTTGAAATGGCTTTGAGGTATCAAAGAGAAGTTGAGAACAAATGTGATTTTGAAAATAAAACAAGGAGGCCAAAATTGAAAATAGGAAAGTGAATGGAATCTCAAATGGCCAAGGTTTAGACATCTTCTATGTTTAGTATGTTTCAAGAATAATTGAGGAGGTGTTTGTTATGCAATGTAAAACTTTTAAGATATGAAAGTATTGATATTGTTTATGGTATAGTAAGAATTGACATAGAGGACATCAAGCATGAACTTACATACACCACTGAGGAAATGAAAGCTTCATACAATTGTTTCTACATGAATTTTCAAGGAATACCTTGCCTTCATATATTAGTCCTATTAAGGTTTTTTGGATGCAATGAGATACAAAATGAGTGCATGATGGATCGTTGGAGAAAAGGAATCAAGAACGGAATAAAAGTTGCAATCTATGAAAAGGATAATGAGAGTAAATCAACATCGGGTTCTCCACCTTATGACGATGTATAAGTCTTTGGTAAATGATGTTGCTATAAGTAATGACATTAATGAATCTGTGGACAAATTTTTATGTGAATGCATTTCACAAGTTCTTCATCCAAAGGAGCAAGAAAAGATTAATTATAAATCTTTTAATGGCAACGATGCGAGTCATGAAGATCAAAAAACTAATTTTGCAAATAGTTTGATTGTATATGTTCTTGAGTTAAAGGTAGCAAAAAGAAAGGATGATCGACGAAATGAGAGACCAAAATTCAATAACATTAGAATCAAATCTGCATTAGAAAAGAAGGATAAACAATGCAAAATTTGTTTGAAACATAACGTTAATCATGATTCAAGGAATTATCCAAACAAAAAAGACAGGAAGTTCTTGAAAGGTAATACTATTTTAAAAATAAGAATAGCTTTTCTATGTATGTGATTATACATATCTATTGATAACTTTTTGTTTTTTTTAAATCTTTTTTGTAGTCATAAAGAAAATGATGAATTTGCAAGAGATTAATTGATGTTGATGTCTACAATTTAAATGAATGCAATCACTTGTTATTGTACCTTGCAACTTTATTTCTATAATATTGAATGTTATTTTTCTAGAAAAGGAAAGTTTTTGTATAGTAATATATGACATTTTGAGCTGTAGTAGATGATAAATGATTGGTATTGGATGACACATGCTCGTTAAAGTGATGTCGTACATTAATTGATTTTATATTCTTACACAAGATTTAATGTTCTATTGAACTTAAATTTTGCTCATGATGTCGTGTTCACCATCTTGATCACAATTAATTACAATAACTAAATGAATTGCTATTGTAAGAAGAACAATTTCTTTGATAACCAAAATAATTCCATTGGTAACAAAAGCAAAAATGTCTTTTATGTGCTACATTAAATAAAGAGGGTTTGTTTTCAAGTAACTAGATGAATTGCTCTAGTAATAAGACAATTCCTTTGGTAACCAGAGGAATTTCTTTGGTAATTAGAAGAATTTCTTTGGTAATAAGAGAAATTCCTTTGGTAGCCAAAAGAATTCCTTTGGCAACAATAGCAATTCTATTAGAGGAATTCCTTTGATAACAAAACATATTTCTCTAGTAACCAAAGAATTTCCTTGGTAACTAAATGATTTAATAATAGAAATACAATTCCAAACCAAACACAAACTAAATGGAAAACTAATGAAATTACCATTTTAATAAGTTAATACTATAACATGTACCATCTTAGAGTCTAACATAGAAAATACTGTTTTTCAAGGAATTTCTTCTAAAATCCTCTTGTATTCTAATTATCTCCTTAATAGGGTTAGATATGATTAATTATCACTATTAATACATCATGCAACCAACTGCCAATTTCTTTAATCCATTTAAATCATTTCTAATTACTCATGCTTTATGGCTAACCAATTAGGGTGTAAAACGCATAAAGATCAGCTTATTATGTAGGACACAGCTTGTCTACGTCCAAAACCCTCAATTCCCATTTTAACTAGAATCCTCTAAAAACTACCATGACATGCACATACCTTGCACTAGGACTTACAATAAAGGGGAAAATAAACATAAAATCCACTACACGCAAATACCTTCGTAAGCTTGATAGTTATCTCATAACAGCATACAGAAACAATGTCAAGGGTGTAAGACGTATGATTTTGTGCGTTATACAAATGACACACTAGATTCAGCTTCCAACATTCTGATAATACTCCTACACTGATTTGCCCCCTACAAAATCATGCAAGCCCCATCTGAAAATTCATGCAACCACTATTAGAGGATAGAGGAGCATCCAAAACACAAGCATGCATCAAAATCCTAATCATAAAGCAAACTAAAATTACATCTATATGAGTGTATACCTTGCACCTTCGAGGCGAGCCAATCGGAGATCCAATGCTTCCCACGAGCTCTCGGCCACGCCTTGAACACCCTCCGGCCATCCATCACACTACGGCAGCCCACGCAACTACAAAGCCCTAAAATCAATGGTGCTACCCAAAAAAGAAGGAGGAGGAGGAGAAGAAGAATAAGAAGAAGGAAGCTTAAGCCCAAGAACATCCTTACCTTACCTCTTTCTTTCTCCTAAGCTCCCATGCACCTAGAAGACTGGCGGAGACAGCCACATACCAAGCCAGGGGACGAAGGAGGGAGGAGGGAAGAAATCTCTCCGACCTACTGACTTGCACTATATATAGGCAGTCTAAGAAACTGGGTCGTTATATATATGGATCTAAGCAAGAAATCATGAAAGGCAATTGGTAACAATCTTTGCATAAACACATAACAATCATGACTCTTCATATCAGAAAGCTTGCAATTAGTAGTGTTTACACAACGAGATAGATTTGATGAATAGCTATCTGATAACCTCAACTGTTTTACCCATTCACAAACTTGCTTTACTTCATTCTTGCTTAATGAGTAACATGCTTTGGACAACACAATCTTACTATTGATGGTTTCTAGATGCAAATTACTCCTAATACCCATTACCTCTAAATCTTTTCAAGATTTCAAATTATCTTTTGACTTACCCTTCACATTTATTACAGTATTGAAGATGTTGTCAAACACTTTTTTTCAATGTGCATTACATTAATGTTGCGATGAATCAAGAGTGTACTCCAATATAAAAATACTTTTCCTCGTTCAATGTTGGCATTTCCTGTAATCATCAATTTTCTAACCACTACTTGCCTTCCCAAAAGTGACTTGTTCTAATTGAGATATATTATTCTTAACATTAACCCTAGAAATTCATTCTATATTGGTTCCTTTCTCAACTCTCCTTTTGAACTTATCTCTTTACTTTCTAAACAGATGATCAAGTGGTAAAAATTGCCTATGACAATCAAAAAATGAAACCTTCCTACTATAATTTAGTATGAAAGCTTTCGTTCATTCCCTACAATAAGGACATGATAGTCTACCATGAGTACTCTAAGTTGACAACAATCCATAGGTTGGAAAGTCACTAATAGTCCACATTAATGCAACTTTCATTTTAAAATTTTATTTCCTAAATGCATCAGAAGTTTCAACACTATCATCCCACAATATTTACAATTCATCAATAAGAGGCCTTAAATCGACATCGATTTCCTTTTGGGGACTTCTTGAACCAATAATCAATAGTATAAGAAACGTAAAAGGTTGTTTCATGTACATCCATGGTGGAAAATTGTGTGGAGTAACAATGACCGATCAACAAGAGTAATTAGTAATTGAACAAACCTATGAACTAAATCCATTTGTTGATAGACTAAGTCTAACATTACGAACTTTAAAGGCAAATGAAGGATGTTTAAAATCAAAATCCTTCCAAGCTTCACTATCAGCAGAGTGTCTAATTTCATTAGGCACCTCAATGTGAGTGCCACTGTACCATCTCATATGTTCAACATTTTTTAAAGATTGATATAACCTCTGAAGTATTGACCTAAGTGAAAAATAACGTAAAATCTTCCAAGCAATCTCTTTTGATGTACTCAGACCATTATTTGGTTTATACCTAGGATGACCACAGGTAGGACATTGTCTCTTATTTTCATTCTCTGGCCCATAGTACAATACACAGTCATTGATGCATGAGTGTATTTTCTTGTATCCCAAGCCAAGTGGCTACAATGACCAATACACTATATGCAGAAACATATGCACATCTCAGCATACATCATCCAAGCATAGAAAATTTGTTTCATATACAACAAACAAGAACAAGTAGAGAAGAGAGAATGTACAACACTAACAGGTTTTTACTAGTACTACACCTTCATCCATGTCTTCTGGACAGGACAACTCAAATCCACTATGCATCTCAGTAATGTGGAAAACACCAGCATAGGTGTTTCTTAGATGGCACCACAAAGCTTAAATTATCATTAACATCACAGGGCTAAAATTATGTTAAGTGTAGAAAGTTCTTCTATTTCTGTCTTACATGTTTGCAAGCTCAATAGGTTATCCATTGAACTCGACTATTGTCTTATTCAATGGAAGCTTACAAACTACATTACAAAAGTGAATGATTCTTCATGTCACAGTGGTAAACTAAGTAAAAGTGCAAATGGGATGTCTTAATAATTTTGGATTTTTACCAACACAAAAAGAAAATCCTCAAACAAAGCTAGGATAAGAAAAAAATCAAGAAAAATAAATAAATAGAGAAACCTCACCTATGCAAAGTAGTAAACACCTAATATAGAAGTCTTTGAACAGCTAACCCTAGAAATCACTTTTGAACACCATGAGCAGTTGCTGTTGCTTTAGCTCTTGCACAAAAGTCCCCAACGAAAATTGGTGGTCAACCGAGGCCGTTGAAATGAAAAGGAGAAAATATCTATGTTGCTTCCTTACCAGAAGAGGAGGCGGACGTAGGAAAGGTGGAGAGAGAACTGGAGGAGTAGTAGTTGGCTAGTGTAGGAACTTCTAAGACGAAGTGTCTCATTGCTAATCTTATCAGAGGGATAATGAATTTTGGGTGGAGGGAGAAGTGCCGAGGTTTTGGGCAAAGGAAGAGAAGTTTCATTGAAAATAAAAGAGGAAAATAAAGCGGTGGCTAAAATTCTTACCATTTTAATCTTAGCCACGGTCCAATTCTATGGCTAATCTATGGTAAAAATAAATTTCCACTAAGATAAAAATTTTAACCACGGTTATTTCATACTTAACCACAGTATGTGACCGTGGTTAAATAATATTTTGTTTTATTGATTTAAACTTATGTATTTATAGCTATTTCCATAGCTAAACATAGCAATTAACCCTGGATTTATTGTCCATGGCTAAAAGTGATGGCTAAAGTCCAATTTTCTTGTAGTGGATGGAGGTGCTCTCATCGCCAGGTCAGTCGTGAAATGAAAAGTGAGATGGTAGAAGGCAATAGAGGAAGAATAGGTAAAGAGGAAAGTAAAAAAGAGGTTGGTAAGAAGTAAAACCTAATAAATATGGTTTTTTAGTTGTGATTACTGTGGAATCCCATGTTGTCTTGAATAGCAGAATGAAGATTTTTATGTAAATGGCATGATTAACAATTAGTAATATGTTATATATTGTTTGAATCGAATGGTTAAGATGTATTCTCCTCTTTTCTATTGGATGGTCTTGATTTGAGTCTTAATTTGCTTAAGTAAGGCAATGTCCCATTAGATCAATATTCTCTTTCTCTCTGTATATGTATATAGGAGCTCGTTCTTATGCATTTGACCCTATTTTATTAAAATGAGGTTTCGTAAGACATAAAATTGACACGAATTCGCCAATGTCACAATTTGGTGTGATTTTGTATCAATATGATATGATTCTTTAAATAGTTGTACCCATAATATTGATACAATTTATTATATTGATTATACACTAACACCCACATATCACTAGATCATGACCTAATGGTTAGGATGGATCCAAAACATGGCCATCCACATTTTATCTTACTTAAGCTAAGTGAGACTTGCAATTTTTTTAGTAAATCGAATTGTATTTCATCCATAAATTACTGAAAAAATAATTTTAGTATTTACTGAAAAATATTGAAATTACATTTTTAGTTAATTATTGATTAAAATATACATAGTTTATTAAAAAAATGCTTGGACCTTACTTAGCTTAAGTAGAGTCGGATCCTATCTAAGCATTAGTTTATATATATATATATATATATATATATATATATATATATAT
>JAMKQA010005750.1:0-11014 GCA_024699735.1 Posidonia australis
CATACACATCTGAGGCACTCTTGTGAATGAAATTCAAAGAGGAAAGGATGGCAGAGGATGATCTGATTTTGGCTAATAGAGTTGATGTAAGTTTTTTTTTTCCTTGGCCTATCAAGTTAAACGAGAAGCCTATCGTATTTCCACCAGCACCGTTAACAAAGTAGACATCCAAGCCACTCCCCTCTGCCTTAATTAATGCCTCAAATCACAAGTCATTCATTCCCTTAAAGGCAGTGGATCTCCTTGTCTGTGGCTTACTAAAATCCATGCCAACGAAGCCTAAACAATTACCTTAGAGATGAAGATCACAAAAACTCAAGTAGAACTACATTCTACCAAATCAACAGCCAGAAATATATAAAGAAGAGAGAGTCAAGCATATACTGATACACCTTTCTATTATAACTACTTCCAAAAAAACGTAGAATTGTTTGTCAATGAAGAGAGATGCATCAATCAGAATATTAATCAATAGGAAGAATAGAGATCACATCATACAAACACCAATTATATATGGTTTAAAACCCTTAGCCACAACCTTACGATAGTGAAAAGACAAACAGAAACTTCATTGAGAGGATAGAATAGAGATCACATCTATTAATTGCAAAAAGTTGTGGTGGAAAACGGAACAACGGAGAAAAACGTAAAATCCCATTAGAGGATTGGGAAAAAGAAATCGAAACCAAGATGGTACCAAATTTGAGAGACTTCAGTACTACGACAAAGAACTTGTGTATCTTCTTCTCCAGGGTTTTGAGGTCTCCACTCCATTTTGGCTGCTATTTATACCAACTTCAAAAATTCTTCTTCGACTACAATGATTGAAGTGGCATTAAGCGATTCTCTTTGGACGGGAGTGGGATTATTTGTCTGGAGGAACAATTCAGCGTGGGAGAGGTGTAGAACTGCAAACAAATGCAGCCTTTCTCTCAAAATAGATATTTGTATGCAAAAGACGAAAATAATCTCATAAAAGATATGAATCATATATGAGTTATATTATATATCATATATATATAAGTTAATTTTCTAATAAGGTCCGTCCCTACTAAAGATAAGTAAGATTCTGAATCTCTCAACCGTTGAATTTGCATCTTATAATAGATTTAATTTAAAATAGGTTACCGAAACTACCACTTTATTTAATGGAATTCTTTTAAAATTTTGCCACTTTATTTCTCTCTCTCTCATTCTCTCACTCTCTTGCTCCTTTCTCTTTTTCTCCTCTCTCTCTCTCTCTCTTCAAAAAGACTGACGAAGATTGGCAACAACATAGCAAAGAGAATGATGATGGTACAGGAAGGAGGTCAACAACGATAATGCAACGAAACGGTCACTACAACAAAAATGGTTTTTAATGACGAATATTTACCGACAGATATATTTTCGTCGGCAAATAAATAGACATGGTCATTTACCGATGAAATTTCCATTATCAATTATTTTCCAACGGAATTCCGGTAATTAAAATGAATAATATTATACCAACGGTATATCCATCGGTAAGAAGACCTGCATGACGAAAAAAATTCGCGGGTTTTTTATTTCTTCCTTGTTAAGCCTCTTCCGCCCCCGAACCATTTCCTCTATTCTCCTTCTCCGCCCGCCGAAACCAGGTCTTCCTCTTCTCCTCCTTCCGCACCTCCAGTCCTCCGGTTGTCGACGTGATCGACCGCCGCTAGGACTTCTACCTCCTCTACTCGTCGACAATGCCATCCTCCTTAAAGCGTCGTCCTCCTCTTTTCCCGCCTCAAGGATCCTTGGTGATCCATCATTCTAAAACTGCCACCGTCACCACGACAAGGTTTCTTCTTTTCTTTCGATAAGGTTTCTCACTACAACCACATGCCATTGTTGCCTTTTTTGTTCCCTCATTGGTTATTGTCCTGGGTTGTATTCTCAGGACGAGTGCATTCTAGTAAGTATGTGAAAATGCCCAAACAATTTTGACTTACGTTGCTCGATGACTTTGATTGCAGTCTTTATTTATCTCCCATAAAATCCATAAATATATATGCATTGAAATATCACTTGTCAAATACTACCATAGTTTGGTAATTTTTTTAGTTCCTATCTTTTTCTTATTTAGAAATATTTATATAGTATATATGCAATCTCATTGAAATAGATTATAAAATGAAACCCATTAATGAATATTATCTTCTCTATTGTTTTATAAATCAAACTCAATGTAATATTTTTGTTACCTTTGGCATTGGAACTCTGTGATCCTTAATTTTGTATTATGAACACTTCTTTTACTCTTGGTAGTAGTTTCATAGCCAAAAATGATAATACAAAGAGAAAATAATACAATTCACTGTTATAACACAATGATGAATGTTACAATGTTGTTGCTGAGCAGCAATAGGAACCAACCAGAAGACCTACCAAAATTTTCAAGTTTTCGCATTCTACATATGCTCACCAAGGGATCTAAAACTAACATGATAGCTGCAAAACATCCAAAACCAAAACTTATGAGTATCACTGCAAGACTTCGGTTCTCCATGTCGGCCTAGTTGTTACAAACTGTCTCAGCCTCTACTCTGCAAATCAAGAAAACACTAAATAAGAGGCAGTTGATGGGATTTTTGCCTTTTTCATTATATATAAGACATTAGTCAAGCTTTTTGTGTGATGGCATTTTATTACTTTATTTAAGGAAATGTTTAGTTGACCCTAGAGATTTGCCATAACAAGGACAAGTATCTGTGACATCTGGGCCTAATTATCCATTTTTGCTTGTAAACCATGTAATTAATTATAATATTGTATAAATGGTTTATTAATGGATAATCTGTTGTTTCTTGGATATGTAAGAGTTTGGTTGCCTTTCTATGCACCTGATTGTGATTTGAGACCAATATGGGGTCCAGTCTGAGGATGCACAGTTACCTCGGTTTGTGTGCCTGTCTTTTCTTCCTTTCTTTTTCTCTCTCTCTCTTTTCTCTCCCCATGGGCATACATCCTCTTCTTCTTCCTCCTCACCCTCACCCACACCCGTGCCACGAACGACATCGCCCGTGCTTCCCCGTCCCCTCCGATAGGATGGATGGCCGACGGCTTGCGGGAGGAGGAGGGGATATAGAGAGGAGAGAGGCTCGAGTGGAGGAGGAGGCAGTGAAGAGGGAGACGAGCTGGGAAGAAGAGACAGAGGAAGAAGGAGCATCAGCTAGAGGCCGAGGTTCGTCGATGCTTCACTGGGGCGCAAGGAGGCTTGCCAGAGCACGGGAGGATCGCCGAGGTGCCATCGGAGGTACGCGACCCTTGTCCCTCCTCGTTTCCTTTTGGTTTGAATAAGTGGGTAAAATACATGAAAATGACGAAAAATGCATGAAAAATTGTAGAAAAATAGTTGGAATGATGGAAATGTGATTAATGATGTGAATGTGTAGAGATTATGCTAAGTTGTGTGAATTTCGTGGGTTTTTGGTAGAAGAATGCCTCAAGTGTTTTAAGGTTTAACTCTGAGCATGTTCTCTTTGAGAATTTATATCTCCTTCTATGGTTAGTGAAATCATGAATGGTTTGTGGGGTTTTGAAGTAGACTCAAGGGTCTACACCTCATGATTTACTCGTATTTTGTGATGTATGTTTGGGGGGTTCGATTGAGACTCCCACCTTGGGTGATTTTCGTCGCCTGGAACAGGGGAAGTGCCCTGGTTTCGGGCAATTCGGCATACCGAATCTCTGTCAGATTAAGCCAAGATATCTGATTTCGACAAGTTGAAATCATCCGGTCAACCGAATTAGGGGTTTTCGATATACTGAAAATATTCGGTGTACCAAACTAAGGATCTTCAATATACCGAACTTGAAATTCGGTCTACTGATTTTGCCCTGGCCCTGATATATACAATGTGATTAAAAAAATGGAAAGGAAATGTTTTAAATGGACATTTAGCATATGTTAATGATGTTTTCCCCATGTAAATGACATGGAGGAGGATGGAACCAAATAAGTAGATTTGGGCATGGTTTTTGGGTTGCGATCCTATAAATGAATAAAAGGGTTGATATTGTGTAGTTTCGGGCATGAGACCCAATCGTGATTTTAAAGCTCATGGTTTTTCATGAATTAAGTTGGGACCCCAGTGGAGGGTCTGGTGTTGCATGGAAATAGATTCCTGCAACAAAAAGAATGAAATGGAAATGGTTTTGAAAAGAAAAGCTTAAAGAGTTTTGAAAATGAAGTACTAATAATGTGTTATAGAACCATGAGGGTTGGTGTCGACAACGTGGTCGGAGTATGAGGCTCCAATGAAACCTGTTGCCAAACACAACTGTAGTTGCCGAGCTTGAGACGGTGTAGGCTGAGCCTAGGTCGTTGTACCTAGTTGTTCGAGTCACCGAGCTCGTGACGGTGTAGGCTGAGCCTAGGTTATTGAACCTAGTTGTTCGGGTCACCGATGTGTAGGCTGAGTCTGGGTCATTGTACCTAGTTGTTCGGGTCACCAATGGGGCGTCAGACAAAGACGTATCCCCATGCATATATGAGAAAGAAATTGAGGCCGGTTGGCCGGGGCGGTGGCATCCCGCACGGGGAGTTTCACTACGGCAGTACAGGGAGGTAGGAAAAATGATGTCCTCGCCTATTACTTGTGTGCCTAGTTACCCCTGATCAAGGTAACATCAATAAAAAAAAGTAGAAATATAAAATGAAAAGAAATGTAGTTTGTCTGGTATTGGACTTATGAATGGTCTTAGAATCCTAGTAAGGAATCAGAATTATGGTTTTAACTAGTTACCAGCCAATGTTTGAGGTTTTGGTTTGAGTCCTACGGAGCATTGTGTTTTAGGCTGAGTTTGGTCAGAAATATGAATTTTGAAAGTGATTTCAATTTTGGGAAGAAATCCCAAGTATGGAAAAGGGTATGTTTTGGAAAATGATTTCCAAATATTTTTGGATAGAAACGAAAACTGTGAGTTTCTGAAAAAGAATGTGTTTGGAATGAATTTCCAAATATTTTGAAAAAAAAAAGAAGGATTTTAAAAAGAATTTGGACTTGGGCTCAAGATCCCAAGTAATTTCAAACAAGAATAAAAGTGAATGAGGTTTCAAAAAAAAAAGTGGATCTTTTTAAAAAGAAAATTAGACTTTGAAAAAAATTAAAAGTTGAGTTTTATTAGTTTTACAGAGATTTCTGTGATTTTGTGTGTTTGAGAAGCGTATTGGGTGACTTAGATGTCACTCACGCGTGCTTATTTGTTTTCATATGCAGTTAAGTGTAGTCAAGTCCCAGTGCAGAAGTCGGAGCTTGTAGTCGCACATTGAGATCCTGAAAGTGAGCGTTAGTTATTTAATGTTTCTATAATTAGTGTAATTATGCTTACGATACTGTGATTTAGTAGCATACCTGGAATCGAGGTGTTACAGTATCTTACTAGGCATCCATAGAAAAGGAAATGGTTCCACCATAATAGCTATATATACGTTACCTAAAAAAGGAAAAACTAAATTTATACACACTTAATATTTACACTACTTGCGGAGAAAGATTCATTGAATATGAGCTATTCCATGTGTTACTTAACGCTTATAAAGAAAAAAAGGTTCTAAACTCTATAAAATTAAAGGCATACGGTCAATGCAGAGTGTATAAGGTATTCTATATGTGTTGCATACAGACCAACTGAAAGTTACTTTTGAATTTAACCAGAAGAACATTTCAATAAGTATATGCTGTGAAAAAATGTCCTAAGTGTTACCTTCTTTTTGAGCGGAAAACTTGCTATTGCCTCATCTGGTTTCTCTGTTGTTTTCCTGTATCACTGTCATTGTCTAACTTAAAGTTCACAATCACTCCAATTGCCTCTGAATCAGCGCAAACTAGAGTGAATAGCTTATGCATCATCCCCTAATGTGTTTTTCAGTACTTATATCACTGTGTTTGTCATATATTGACTGCTGAAATAGAGAAGCTTTTCTCTATGAACAAATACAGATATATTGTTCAGATAATGGAAGTGATTTTTTGCTCTGCAAAAAAAAAAATACAGATATATTGTTTTTCTATTGACGTCATTGGGTCATTTACACGAAACAATGCCACCTCAATCAGTGCATGTTAAAAGTTCATGTTCTTGGGCCTGATTTTGTTTTGTGAATATGTATTTTTCATCCTTTTCATGGATAAAGTAAAGCCTTGGAGTAGTACTTTTGGATCTTGGGAGTTTGGGAAAGTGTGGGTTGGGAAACACTGCTCCATGTGATGGGTTGTAATTTCTGAAAACTTCTACGTGCATGGGTTTGCAGTTTGCTGCATCATTGAGATTTGATTGAGCGGAGGAAACAAAACCAATGAAGTTGTGAATTAGATTGAGCGGAGGAAACAAAAGAAAAATGGTACTGCTTGAAGTTAAGCATAGTGGCTTGCGGTTTCACACTAAATAAGAGGTACTTGATGGGGTAAAATGTGAACATATGCACAAGGATCTTATCAATGAGTTAAGATAAAGAAGAAAGCAAAAAACAAGAAAATTCAAAGGAAAACCAGCCACAAGAGGCAACAGGGGGGCTAAAAAGAGATCACATTTGATTATTTTAAAATACTTTAGGATAGATTGTTTTAATTTTGTTAGTATCAGATATGATTTTATTTGATTACTATCAAAATTAGATTTTTTTTAATTCCTATACAAGACATTTGTTATTCTAGTTAATTCAATGGAATTTATGTATGAGCATGGTTAATACTATTGAGTTTTTTGTCACAATTTTATATTATGCATCATCACCAAAAGCGTATGTTATGAGTTTAATATCCAAGCTTTCTATCTATATTTCAATTACCAATACGTAATGCCAATGAACTACTATCTAGTTAAAACCTCCTAGT
Source organism: Posidonia australis (assembly GCA_024699735.1). NCBI lineage: Eukaryota > Viridiplantae > Streptophyta > Magnoliopsida > Alismatales > Posidoniaceae > Posidonia > Posidonia australis. The sequence goes on from JAMKQA010005750.1 coordinate 6,846, forward strand.
CTATGCCAATGTACATACATATGATAGGGATCAAATCGTACCTTTTTGTGAATTGTGTATTAAATGAAAATAATGTAATTGAAAAACAAAATTTTTGTGTATGTTTTAGTGTTAAATGTTTTGTTGCAATTTCAATATTTTTGAATGATGTTTCCATTGTGTTTCTCATAGTATCTGAGTTTTCTAAGTTTTTAAATTTGTATTGATAGATGGCTTCTATTCTAAATAAGTCGTGGATGGACATTGACAACAAATTTGATCCAGTATATATTTCTGGGGTCGAAAATATCTTAGAATTTGCATTAACCAACAATAAAAGACTCAACCTAGGTTATATACCATGTCCATATGCTAAGTACGATAATAGAAGTATCATGTAATGCCCCACATTTCCACAATAATTTAAAACAAATGAAAATTAAAGTCAAACAGAAAATATCTGACTACCAAGAACCTGTGCGTGCGGCTAGGAGACTCCAGACTATATACACTACGCTAGACCTCTACATGCCTGCACCTGTAAACCAAAAACACGAGAAAAAACGCATGAATGACAAAAGTCACCCAATATGCACCTTAAGGAAAAACGGCGGGAAACAAAATCTTAACTGATTTTCTTTTAAATTAATTTCGCAAACCATTTTTCTAAAACCTCACAAACCAGGCACACACCGGCCAAAACTACAACCGGGGCTCTACTAGCCTAAAACAACAAGTAAAGGTCCTCAATGGCCAAAACCACACACAGTAAGTCGGGAAGCCCGGCACCAGGCAACCAAACTCTGACCACACGCAGTCCGTCGAGGAGCGACCACAGCGTTCTGCACTACCACGATGACAGCCACCCTATGTAGGAGCGTTCACTGTCATGCAATTCTCCCTCTCGGGAGAACCCTTAAAAAGCCAACCCCTTCCTGGGAAGGCTGTCCTGTCTCTCAAGACACTACCAGCAACAGGGCAGGTGTCCCACCAGCACTGACCACCACAAGGTATGCCTCCTCACAACATCCTCCACACACGGTGCTTAGGAGGGTATGTCATACCTCCACACATAACAACACCCGAGCCTCAATGCTCACAGCGACAGTAGGAGTATCATACCTCCCCGTCATGCCACAATATACCTCAACCTGTGGACCACAACCCTAGCCTCCAGACGACAGTCAAGAAGTCTCATACCTCCAGAACCTGACATCCCTCATCCTTGGGTATCTCGGCCCCCCGACCTCTGTAACCATGCTGGCCATAGCCTCGTGCATGGCGCAAAGGACCGAATATGCGAGCACCAGCGAAGTCACGACAAAACAATAAAAACAATGATAAAATATGAGAGTCGCCACTTAGTCTACTTTAAGAACAGGAGACGAGGAAATCCGTTTTAATACATTAAAACTATGCAATAAAACCAACGGAAAAGGTCAATCATGAACCAAAAAATAGGCAAGGATCCCTATTACGCACGAGGAAGGTGTTAGACACCCTCGTGCGCCTGAGAAATCAGTCTTTCATGGGTTTCTCGTTTACTTAAATGGAAATGTTGGCTTTCAACCTGTTTCTATACACCCGAGGGCGATATGCAATGCGACGCTATATGCAAGTGGTGCCTTATGCTAAACATGGGTAAAAGGACTATAGGGTGTGTCCTAATGCTTTGAAAGGTCACTCAAGGCATGGACCGAATATCGGTGCAAAGATATTGCACAAACATAACCATAGGTCTAGTAATATCGAGTGGCTAACGTCCTCGCTTTGCTACATGCAAAACCTAAGCTATCATGCATAAAACAGGATGAAATCACTCTAGAGTCATCTAGATATATCCAGGAGGACACCCAAAGAAAACCAGAAGCAAAGCAAATCAGGAACCATATAAAATATCATGCCAAAAGTCATTGTTGGTGCACTGAAACAGGCAGGTGCGCCAGACTGGTGCTCTAGTCCGGTGCGCCACCTATGTGCTCTAGTAAGGTGTGCCAGTAATGTGTGCCACTAAAGTGAGACCCAAAAACCATAGAAGCAAACAGTGAACTAGATTGATATGCTATGCGATATAAAACCATGCTAATATGCTGAAATCCTTCCAAGTGTATACTCTAGACCTCTAGAAAACCTTATCACATATGGATTCATCCCGTTTCCATGAGTCATAACGGAAGGAGTGGAACCAAGACACCATAACATGGGTCTTGTGCTCAAGGACAATAAGCCTCACACAATACCACAAAAACTCATATCCTAATAAAAGCTAATGAGTTTCAGCCATGCTACATGGTTCTGGATCATGGACTGGTGCATAAGAACTCTCTAAACAAGAGTCCAAGAAGGCAACCAGTTCACCAGACCCAAGTAGCAAGCCAAATGCACTAGATGCAAAACTAATGCAAACAGGGTTATTATATGCTGAAATTATGCAAGAATGAACATGGTAAATCAGAGATCAAACATAAAAAAGATCATAGCCCAAAACAATCAGAATGACAGGCAAATCAGAATGCAAAATAGGCTGCTTGCACCCTGTGCCTAGGCTAGTGCACCAGCCTGCTGCGCCAAGTTTGTGCTCCAACCTGGTGCGCCAGGTTGGTGTACTCCAGATACTTTGTTACAGATTGTGGTCTGATTTCAGAGCCTGGGCCAAATGCATGCAAGTCATCACATGACAGATTATTCAGATCATTATTTTAAATGCCAGAGAACATAATCATATTAAATAATCAAATCTAAGACATTTATTTTATTTTCTCTTTATCTATGCATATTCATGGGTTCACAAGGAATGCAACTACCTATGTTTTTTTTATGAGAGTATGAGAGTATCCTGGTTGACTTAAATAGCATGGAAACATGATATGGAATGCAAAAGGCACATCACAGTACAAGCAATCATTAGGACAGCAAAACAATGAACAGAACTTCATAAAAAAAAGCATCATAAACTTCAACCTAAGCAAGAAAGTGCAAGTGAACATCCATATAGCAAAAGGTGCAAGTATCATCAACATAAAAACACTGTACTAACTAAGTTTGCAGTGTGTGCTCCATGTAAAGTGTCATGCAAAGACTACATGGAAGTGAAAAGGGACATACCTCTGATGTACACCTTGGGTGACTCGAGGTGTCTTCTCCTTAGTGCTTTGGACATAGCTAGGGGTGCTCAGGGATGCAAGGGAGTACTCTAAAAGCAGGGGTGCTGGTTGCTAAGAGTGGGTGAATTGCCAAGAGAGCTAAAATGCTGCTCATGGGTGGCTTTTTAAAGGAGATGAAGTTGTAAAGCCTTGGGATGCCAAAAGCCTCAAAAATCAACAGTCCTGCGTAGATTCATAAAGGAGTATTCGCAGGGGGAGGTTACAAGCACAGAAGATAGAAAGCCAACAGGCAGCACCCTGAAAGTGACCATGCGCTAGCTTGGTGCACCACATTGGTGAGCCAGCTTGGTGCTCCACCTTGGTGCTCCATTATGGTGCTCTGTATTGGTGCTCCATATCTAGCTGCCTAAATTGTTAATCAGACCATAGGTTCATAATAGGCTTAGGGTAACCAAGATGCCAAATAAAGTTCAAATGAGGTTAGGCTTGCCATATCCAAAGCAACATCTTCTAGAGAGTTCACCTACAAGCCGACTCAAAATCGAGGTGTCTACAGATGCCCCTCCCTAAGCGAGAAAGAGGGACAGAGGGAACCGAGACCGACACTCATGGTTGACAGGATACCCCCATTTTGAGGCTACAGAGAAGTGATGTTTGCTAGAGGCACTAGGTCATTTATCCGGTGGATGCACTGAAAGTCATGACTTGCTACCAAATACAAGTATGCAAATGCAAAGTGCAATATGCATGCAAATGCCGAGCCAAATGCGATGCCAATGCAAAATACAAATGCAAGAGCTGATGCTAAACACCAAATGCAATGCTGATGCTAATATTGTACACACAAGAGTGGGTATTGAAAGTAGATGCAATGCTGATGCTAATGCTGAAGCAATACTGCAAAAATTAAAGAAATCTCGCACATTGGGACATGACAAGTTGTCGGACTCATCAGCCGGTTATTGAGGTTATCAACCTGTGAAGACGGGATATGACAAGTCAACCAAGTTTTGTGAACCCGATCGCCAAACAACATGACGGTTGTCAACCGAGTAGTTGGGGATACTAGTCCAAAGAAAAGAGGCA